>VNWY01000313.1:0-54328 GCA_009869845.1 Pseudachorutes palmiensis
GTTGGTCCTGGAGATAGAGCTGCAATGAAACGTCCAGAAGACAACCTGCGAAGCGAGGGGGAGTTTTATCAAAAGCCGGTTGAAGATTTTCCTAAGGGAGAGCGTAGAACACCAATTAGACACGCTGACAATCTTCAACCAAGCACTGATGATTTTTATAAGAAACCAAAAGATGTCCCCGTTGGTCCTGGAGATAGAGCTGCAATGAAACGTCCAGAAGACAACCTGCGAAGCGAGGGGGAGTTTTATCAAAAGCCGGTTGAAGATTTTCCTAAGGGAGAGCGTAGAACACCAATTAGGCACGCTGACAATCTTCAACCAAGCACTGATGATTTTTATAAGAAACCAAAAGATGTCCCCGTTGGTCCTGGCGACCGAGCTCCAACGAAGCGGCCAGAAGACAACCTCAGACCTGAAGGTACATAAACTCATAAGATTCTTTCATTCAGGCATTGCATTGTGAACTATAGTATTTAACCTATGAATTTAGGTGAATTCTTCCAACGACCGAAGGAATCTATTCCAGTCGGAGAAAGACGTGCACCCATAAGGCACGCTGACAATCTCCAAAATTCTACGGATACGTTTTATGAGAAGCCGAAAGAATCTACTCCAGTAGGAGAGCGTAGATCACCAATTAAACCAGAATCCAATTTATTCCCAGAAGGTTAGCCTCGTTTTGACTCCATTTAACAGGTTGTATCAAAACAGAAACAATAATAACTTTCTTTCGAAAAGGAAATTCCTATAAAAAACAAAAGGAAATTGGCCTCACCGGTTTGCCAATCATATCTATTGCAATGAGAAACAAAAAAAGCTCATTAAGCTCATAAGCTGAAAAAGTTTACTTTCTTCTTCATCTTCATCCAAACTTTAGTAAATCCAAAATTCAATCTTACTTCATCTTGCAGGATCGTTTTACCAGAAACCAAAGGACACTGTCCCTCGAGGTGAAAGGGCTGAAAGAGTTTATCACGAAGACAGTACCTTCTTCGAAGGTCAATTCTCTGAGGTCACAACATCCAGGGAAGATTACAAGGACATCAAGGGAGAAAGAAGACGCATCTACAAACAAAAAGATAATCTTTTTATGGAAGGTGAGAATTTCCACCTCATTCTCTTTTTATTGCTTCTATAACAAGATATGAATCTTGTTGAATTAGGTGAATTTTGTAAACGACCTGAAGAAACTGCGCCTGTCAAAGGAGAGCGAGCTCCAACGAAGGTTCCAGTTGACAATCTTAAGCCGTCTACTGACTCTTTCTACACTAAACCAAAAGATGGTGCGCCAGTCGGAGAAAGGCGAACTCCATTTAAACCAAATGACAATTTAAAAACCGAGGAAGGTGATTTTACCAAACGAGCAAATGGAGAAGTTCCGGTGGGGGAGAGACGAGCACCAATCCGGAGACCCGACAACATTAAACTGGAAGAAGGAGAGTTTACGCAGAAGCCAAGACAGGAGTGCCCAACAATTGAGCGGCGAACTCCGGTCAAACCGATTGATTCCCTTTATACTGAGGGTAACCTGCCATTGCAAAAACGTTTATATTTTGGCAAATAAAGCTTATATTTTGACTATTTCAGGGGAGCATTACCAACGACCGAAGGAATCTGTTCCAGTCGGAGAAAGACGTGCACCCATTAGGCACGCTGACAATCTCCTGAATCCTACGGATACATTTTATGAGAAGCCGAAAGAGTCTGCGCCCGTAGGAGAGCGTCGGACACCTATTAAACCGGAATCCAATTTATTCCCTGAAGGTTAGCCTCTTTTTGACTCCATTTAACTGGTCACATTGAGAGTGAAAACAACGAAACTTTGGGAAATTAGGTGATTTTTATCAAAAGCCGAAAGATACGGCCCCTGGACCTGGAGATAGAGCTCCAATTAAACGCCCCGAGGACAACCTGAGACCTGAAGGTACATAAACACAAGATTCTTTCATTCTGGCATTGTGAGCTAAAGCGTTTAACCTGTGAATTTAGGTGAATTCTTCCAACGACCGGTTGAGGACCTCCCGAAGGGAGAGAGGAGAGCTCCAATTAGGCACGCTGACAATCTTCAGCCAAGTACCGATGGGTTCTATCAAAAGCCAAAGGATGTCCCCGTTGGTCCTGGAGATAGAGCTCCAACGAAGCGGCCAGAGGACAACCTGAGACCTGAAGGTAAATAAACTCATAAGGTCCTTTCATTCAAGTTTCGTTTTCTACGATTGACAATTGAATTTAGGCCAATTTTACCAAAAGCCGGTTGAGGACCTCCCTAAGGGAGAAAGGCGAGCTCCAATTAGGCACGCTGACAATCTTCAGCCAAGTACCGATGAGTTCTACCAAAAGCCAAAAGATGTCCATCATGGACCAGGCGACCGAGCTCCAATAAAGCGCCCAGAAGACAACCTAAGACCTGAAGGGGATTTCTATAGGCGACCGGTGGAGGAAGCAACACACGGAGAGAGGCGCACGGCAATTAAGCAAAAAGATAACTTGCAGCCTGAGGGTAAGTTGTACTAATTCCTTTTCAAAATTGCAAAAAACAAACGTAAATTACAGCTTTGAAATCCAAGTAACTTATTGCTTTCTATAGGAAATTTCTATCAAAGGCCAAAACAAGAAGCGCCGCTCAAGGGTGAAAGAGCAGACGTCCTGCGCCCAATTGACAACTTACGACAAGTTGGAGATGTTGATTATGGACCAACGCAAAAGGCTCCTATCGGTGAGAGAAGGAAACCCATCAGGCAGGAAGATAATCTTCGCCCTGAAGGTAGAATTTTCTTTTAGTTTTTTTTCTTTGCATATTGCAACTGGCAGATATTGCTCCGCTTTTTGCTTCCGGTCCGCTGTAGAAGTGCGATCCAACTAAAACGATGAAGCTAAATAAATCTCTAACTGCACACTAATCGTTGCTAACTTGCGTCCATGAATGGTAGCTGGGGTGACGCTTTTGTTTCTTGTGTTTGCATTGAATTTTCTTTTATTTCGTTAGGAGAATTTTTTAAGCGCCCTGAAGATGTCGTTCACTTGCGCGGTGAAAGAGCAGAGCGCGTCGTACGTGAAGACACGCTGCGAATGGAAGGGAAATTTACTGACTCTACTACAAGTCACTCGGACTTCCGGGAGACTACAGTACAGCGAACCCAGGCAGTAATTCATGAAGATAATTTGAACGTATCCAGTGGTCAATTTACAACAAAGTCGGTTCAAGAAGCACCCAAAGGCGAAAGACGCTCACCAATCAGGCCAAAAGACTCGTTGTTTCCTGAGGGACAGGTTTATAAGCAGCCCAAAGATGTCGTACCTCAAGGCGAAAGGCGCACGCCCATTCGTCATCCAGATTCGCTTCAGTTGGAAGAGGGTGATTTTACTAAGAAACCTGTCCAGGAAGCACCAAAAGGAGAAAGAAGAACTCCAATCAAGCACAAGGACAATTTACAACCGGAGGGTCCATTTTATTCTAAACCTTCTAACGGAGTTCCAGCGGGCGAGCGTCGATCTCCCATACGGCATCCGGATAACCTTTACCCTGAAGGATCTTTCTATCAGAAGCCCAAAGAAGGAGCTGCTCCAGTTGGTGAAAGATTTCCAGCACACAAACCTGTAGACAACATCAGAGTCTCAGAAGGTGAGTGAAAGTGGATTGAGGCAATCCATCACGTCCTAATGTATTTAGCTTGTACTCTAATGCCCTCCAAAGAACATCAACTCCGCACTTAAAGTCAAGTCCTGCTCTCGAAATATGGGGAAGTCGTACACTAGTAGAGTTGTAATAAAATCTATTCTCTGAAATTCTAGCGGACTTTTATGATAGGCCTAAGGAAAGAGCACCATTGAAAGGTGAACGAGCCCCAATCAAGCGGCCAGTTGATAGCATACCTATGCCCGAAGGTGATTTTACAAGAAGAGAAACGGTGACAACGGTGTCCCGCGGAGAACGAGCAGATGTCAAGAGGCCAGTGGACAATTTAAAATTGAATGGAACCCATGAACCTAGAAGAGGGAAGAGTCCGGCGCCGACTGGAGAAAGAGCAACCATCACTAAACCAACGGGTATGAAATGGGAACGATAAGATGTTCAATATTAACCCATTTTTATTCGATTTTATTTATAATTTGTAGACAATCTGAAAATGGAAGGAACTATGGACATTTTGGAAAAGAACGTTGTGGTAAAAGGGACGCGAGGGGAGCGAGCGGTGGTTGTGCGACGTAGCGACAATTTAACAGTTGGCGAAGGTTCCATGGAACTGGAAACAACGAACCGCGCTCAGCAGCAGAAGACAAGTCGAGAGTCCAGAACGCAGTCATCCATAATTCAACAGCGGAACCAACACCAGCAGTCCCTCACCACACGAAATAAACAGACAAGCTCTCAAATTATTCTGGGCGATGATTTAGGGGATGCACGATTTGAGAGAGCAACGACTGGGCGCCGGACGACGGTTGAGACCAGGAATCTTCCTAATGGTCATATGCTCCAGGAGAAATCGATTGAGTCATCTGTCCGTCACTCCGCAGAGACCAAGACCACAGAGGATCGGTCCATCGAGCAGAAAGTGCTGAGCCAGTCGATGTCAGCGAAATCAAGTATGAATCAGACGGTGGTTCTCAACAACGTCAACAAAACCCAACAGGAGAACCGAGCCATTGACTCTAATCAGCTTAGCACCGCCGTCCAATCCGGCTCTGTCACTCAAGTCTCAGAAGGAAGCTCGCGGCAAATGACGCAGTCTAGAACCCAGCAGCAGATGGAGGCTAACAAGAGAGGGACTTGTGAAGTTCAAGTGACGCGAGAAGTCACTGTAACAAAGAGGTCAGGCGAGCTCGCCGACTCATCGACTCGAGCTGGACACTTAACTACTTCAATTAAACAACAAGGACCAAATCAGCACGGCTCCACTTCCACCACCACAACCAAATCAATTGAGTCTGGACAGCAGCAAATGACCTCGTCACACCGCGTGAGCCAGCAACAACAAATGAGCTCGACGTCCTCCTCTCAACAACAAAGCCAAAACTACTCTTCCTCATCACAGCTCCGTGATGGGACGTCAAGCAGTGGTTTAATTAACGGTCATCCGCTGGGATCCGTCGGCGTCAATTCCTCCTCTAACGCTACTCAAGTCTCAAATAATGTAACCGGAGACGGGAGGATTGTACAACGCTCGTCAACAGCCCAATCTTCCACCGCTGTGGCTGAGAGTAAAAGAGAAAGCACAAGTAGACACCAACAGCACCAAGCATCAACCTCCACCCATTCCAGAATTGTTGATGGCGGAAGTAGCAGTGGAACTACCAGTAAGGAATGGACGAGTCGGGATGAGGCCGCTGGGAAAGGATCATTTGCGTCTCATCTGAGAGATTCAACTTCCACTGGGATTGGAATGCACTCCGGCTCCAATGTCTCTCATGTCTCTAATGTCAGGACGGACGCTGCCGGACAATATCGTCGAACAACGGATGCCTTTGATGGGACGAGGGGTGATAATAATCGTCACTGTCCAGTTCACACGAGTACGCATCATCACCATTCATCTGAGCAGCAGAACGCACAAGGGTCACAATCCAGGTCAGCGGTCTCACAATCCCGGCTCACTTCTGCCGCCACTTCCTACAGTCATAATCAACACCAGCAGCAACAGCAGAATGTCAACAGTCGGACTCAAAAGGTGGTCCAGAATGATAACCTGGGGATTTCCAAAGGGCAATTCGATGGACAAACTTCATCTCGCTCGTCATACGGAGGACACTATGCAATAGCAGAGCGCGTCATCCCAGTCCGATCTACGCAACAGTCCAGTATTTCATTGGGATCTTATAGTCCTACCAAGACCAGCAGCCCCGGAGCCGGAGCTGAGAGCAGCTACAAAAAAGAATTTACTCGACAGGAAATTAAACCATGTCCAGCTTCCTTGCTGGAAAGTGGGAGGTCACCCTATAAGTATCAGAGGCAGTCGTCCAGCCATCGTTTCTACATGCCCAATGTTACGGATTAGTCATTGAACCAACTACACACATACTCTTGACTTTTTTTTTCAAATGCCAGGGGATGCTCCATCTGCTTTCACTTTACTTTCTCCGTTGGCGTTTCTTTTCCTCCTAATGTTCCCCAAACTTAACTTGTCACCATTATACCCTTTTAGCAATGTGGTGAAAGTAGGTCATCATCATCATTGTGTTTTGTTGTTACTCTAAAAGTCCAGGCAGAGTCAAATCTGTTTGATGTGATGATAGCACTAGTGTTTTCGGTGCTAACATCGTGACTTTTATTTCCAAAGGAGCTCCTTTGAACTCCTTTGAACTTTGACAATACACAACATTAGTTTTAAAAAAGTATCATTTCCTGTCAATAACATTCTACGCACTTATATTTTCTCTTAACAAAACTAATTTAGAACCGTGCGCGCTTCCAAAATGGGTAAATAAATTCCACACAGACGGTAAGGTATGGTTTTAATCACGCGGAGAGCAACGCTAAGAATGAAATTGATCTCCTTTCATTGGAGAATCTGGGAGAGAGTCGGTAAATGGTAAAAGTTGGTTTTAGAAAATCTAAGATTTCCTCGCCGCTAGTTATACAGAGGGAAAAGTTTCAGCGAGCAATGGGGATTAACGATAACTTTGGTGGTTAATTATAATACAAGTAAATGGTGTTATCAACAGAGTTTTACGGGATTATTGGGCTTTAACTCACTGCGCACATGCGTACAACGAAGGAGTAATTTAAAACTGTCTTTTCTATAAATAAATATTCGATAGTATTTTCAGCTTCTTAATTCCTAGCTTGTCTATAGCAAAAACGACTGAAAAATAAAAAATCTTTGTGAATTGTTTGTGTTTTTGTAGTTTTTTAATTGCCAATTTACTAGCGAGCGACCAATTAGGACTTTTGTTGATGGATTTAATTGTCAAAAAGGTTAGAGCAAAAGGGTAAGTTCAAAGGCCCGATTTGCAATTGGAAACCAATTCAACCGAAAGCGATGAATATATAGAAACGACAGCGCGTGGAATCAAATGAGAGAATAATATGTCAAACGGAAACAAATGAAAATGAACATTAGTATGACACACTTTAAACTCCAACTAATCAAAAAGGGAAAGTTTTCATCGCCCTTTAATCTTCGGTCCTATACCCTGGGAAATAGGAGGAAAATATAGGAGAAAGTGCGAAGAGACATTTATACATTGGTTCCTGTCATTTCATCATAAATTGAACTTTCAACTCTAGCGACTCTCTGAGTAAGAATTAATCAGGATTTAATTACATTCCCGCATGACTCTCTAATAATTGTCTGCTCCAAGAGCGCCTTGCGTGTGGAGAGTGTGAGGTGTGTATTTCATTGCTTGCCGTCAATATATTTCCAAACGCAGCGGAATAAAACATTTTCCCAAGAAGAAAGAACCCGATCCATTTCTCCGCAAATCCTGCTTTCCCTGATGATACGTAGTGGAAGCATCCCTTTGTTGTTTTCAAAGCACAGGATTTCAAAAAGAAGAAATAAAGTGCTTTTTTCAGTTTATTTACCCAATTGTCAGCAACTTAAAAACGTGTGTTATAACTCTCCTGCTCTCACTGTCGAAATATTCTAGGCCTATGGAGAATCATCCGCTCGGATTAAATTTGTTTTTTCTCCGTTTCCTTACCTTCAAAGACAACTGTGGAGACGACTTTGCAAAAAAGGGGGAAGCTTAGAGCGGAAATTGGCATAAGGAGGACGTGTTTGAGCGTGTGACGAAGTGAAACTAGAATCCTTTTTTGCTTTTGCAAAATACTTTAGATATAAACCCGTTGTCGCTGCTTTTGCATTATATTCTAAAGTGATATAATTTTAATGCTACAGGGTTGACTGCTTCCTTCTACCCTCGTTCGTTAGATTCTTCGTTTTTCCATTTCCAAGGAAATTCGGAAAGTGAAAAGGGAAAATAAGGTTTGGAGAAAAGAGAAAGCAAAACTTTTATGGATGACTTAGTTCTCAGCATACGGAAGTTTACGGGTGAAGGTTTTTATTTTTCTTGGTGTGCTTTGCCTCCTGTTCCGTTCAAATCGGTTTACTTTCGGTGTTGATACTGGGCTAGCTGGTGTTTGAAAAAGACTTTCTTCCGGTATACAGGATGATGGCTCTCTGTAGCAAGGAGCAGCAGGTAAATCTCCATTCAAGCCTCCTGCTCTATTCAAGGATGGAAGTTTCCCTCCTCCGCCTTTGAGAAATAGAATTTCCAGTATCCAGCTCTCGTGTTCCAAGCTTGAAATCCTCACTTTCTCTTCCCTTTCTAAAACATCAAAATCATTTCAGAAACTTTGAGTCCATTCATGCATAAAAACCCCTCGAAAGCCTTAATTGAGCTCTGGAGTCAACTATACTACCAAACCCTATTCAGCTCGGGCTGGAGAACTTTTCGCCAAAAAGGAGAAGGTGCAGATAACTAACTCTTCAGTCTTCTCGTACTTTCCCAACTTTCACCTTAGAATCTAGTAGACCTTATGAAAGGATGACTTTGCCTGACAATCAGAACTTACGTAGGGCTCTCTTGAGAAGAAAAGGACGTGCATAACAACCTGAAAACAGCCTTTGTTACTTTTTGAAAATTGGCGTTTAATGCTTATTGTGCATACTTTTAATACAAGCCACTTTTCCCCATTCAATGCTGGCAAAAACTCTGCTAAAAATAAATTTTTGTCTGATTTTTACTATACGTTGCAGAACAGACAACTTGAAATCGGTTAAGCCCATCAACGTGATTTATAAAATAATGTCTTTAACTTTTGGAAACTTATCAATCAAAACCAAAAATTAAATCCACCATCAACGCTAGAGTAATTGGGAATTAGTTTAATCAAATTGCATAGGTAAACTAGCAGCTTAACTTCATGTCAAGGGTATAATTTTGAAAATGAATCAGACATTTCGGAAGTCCACGTTTGCGGCTTTAATTTCAATTAGGAGTTCCCGACGCACAACTTGAGCAAGTACAAGTTTCTCCAACACAGTAGCCCGTTGTACAATTTTGCAATTGGCACGACGCAAGGCAGCAAGCTCGTTTCACGCATTCCCATTCATCATTCCTACAGCAAATGGTTTCACCCTGGAAAAATTTTATGTTAGGATTAGCTACTGGTGTGGGAGACAAGTCAGAAAGCAAACTTGTTGACATTATTGGGTATAAAAGGTCAGTAACCCCTTACCTGGTCAACCACGAAGACGAGGACCAAAGCAATTATCAAAATGACAGCCAATGTTAGTCGCTGCATGATTTACTTCGTGTGCCCTAGCAAGAAGACTTGGAACCAAGTTCGAACACTGCGGCTCCTTCCATTCTTAAAGTATTTAGAGGTGAAATATAAATCAAAAATAAAGTCTGTCTTTTGACTTATTTTGACCATGCCTATCAAAAATAATATCGAAGGCTCTTGACGCGCCATATTAAAGATTAAGCAACACGTCCTGTTTACTCTAAAAGTCTAAAGCTTCTGTTTGGAAAGACTTTCTTTAATCTGAAATTAAATACAAGTTGTCAAGTTCTTTTCTGTAAAAAGGAATCAAACTTCATGAGAATTAAAGTAAAGAGCTCTGTGTTATGATTTCTTGGTGACATAAGTTTCTTATTTGTCGTCTAATGATGATAAACTTGTAAGATATATCTGACACTTAAGGAATAAATATAATTAAAAGCATAACTATAAATCCAAATTAATTGTATACAGCTAATCTAATTCCAAAACTCAAATTCTCATTAAAAAATCTCAAAGCTTATTCAATCTATTGTGTATTTCTAGAAAGCTACCTTCCTTAGTCAGAATCAAGGAAAATTTCCATCTTCGTTTCTAAATGTATTTAGAGAAAAGGAAAGCTTTGCTACTTTATACGGACCTAGCGAAAGGGTAGGAACTGAAGAAAGGCCTCTTAAACCATCCTAAACTCTGCCGCAGAGTGAGTTTTCGTAAATTGAAAGACCCACGGGATTCTGTCCTAAAAAGATTGTTACTCTGGCAGCCCAGTATTCTAATTGAATTCCTTGGGATTATCATCACTGTTGGAAAAGTTAGTTTTCCTGAGTGGTGTGCTCCTATCTCCTTTACAAATAATAGAAGTTGAAAGGCGGCAGAGACGCCAGCAGACTTCCCCGCCGCCAATCCGTTAAGGAGGAAAACGTGTTTTGTATATAACTACGAAAAGTTTTAAAGGACGTTTGATCCAAGATATTACGGCTTCCTCGAATTGGCTTTCCGCGTTGGTATAACCCTTTCCCCTCCGTACTTTCTCCTTATCTCCGCCATCCGCTACTAATAACTAACTAATACGGATAATTCAAAACAATCTATCTCTGCCACTTTACTTGCATAAAGAAAGTTAGGACTCGTGCAAGAAGGCTTTGGAGGTCGGGCAGAACTTTCCTCATATTTGTGCAAAGCACGTCCGCCCTACCAAGATTGCTTACTTTCTTCTCATCGTCTTTCTTCGTTGAACTTTAAATCATTTTTCTTGGCTTTCTCCATGGACTGAGGCTTGAATTGAAAATAATGAGAGAAGGACGCTCCTCTGCACATATGTTTTTCAAACAAGCCTATTTCCCTGTAGGCCTTGCATTTACTCTTCCCGACTACGTGTATATGCATCGATTAATTTCATTTTTAACCTTTATACTCTCCGTGCTAATTTTCGTTTATAGGAAATGCATTTCTGATTGAATGCAACATGCATAGGCTGCTGTAATTTAATCAAAGGCGTGACTCCTATATTCTCAAAGGAAAAGCAGAAAATCACGCAAACGCAATTAGAGTAATGGATTAGGTACATGCAAGAATGCAAGGGAAAGGCAAAATGTATGAAAAATGTGTGAATTAATCCTCAAGTTTCACTAATTAACAATAAGGACTTTTAAGAGCAAGAGAAATCGTAAAGGAATCTTCAAATAAGGATTACTAATTTGCAAAAGTTTCGACAAAGATTAAAAGGGCGTCTTGTATTTTGGATTTGATTTTAAAACTTTTCGAGAAAAGAAAAGGGAAGGATGCAGCGAAGGAGGAATTCCTTTGACACACAAAAGTTTACAAAAGTTTCTCATTTGAAGTTGAAAAAGGGAGAAAGCGTTAGTTGTTCTGTTGTATAAATTGTGAATTTACGTTTCATTTGATTATGGATATTAGTTTGATTATGATACTCCAATTTCCAAGTTAAAACAAAAACAAAACACTAGGGTGTCGGGTCTGAAAGTTTGTTCTTCAGTTCTTCTGCTCCACGCATAGCATAATCCAACCATTGTCTTGCAGAATCCTTTGTAGAAAGCTGGAGGAAAGAAGGGGGTCTAATATCCTTGATTAATGTCTCCTCCATTTGTCTTAATCTATTTTTATACGAAATTTGATACAGGACTCTTCATTTTAATGAACTCCAGCTATGAAGATGAAGCGAGTTTTCATCCTTTCCCGACTTTATTTACATAATACTTCTTCAACTGAGTAAGTTTTAGATCGCTACCGGGAAAATGCAGGCATTTCCCTACTTCAGTTCCCGCTTTTGATTCTCATTTGTCTCTCTTTCATTCCTTTCAGCTATTGTCATATTTTTATTAAAGAAAAGGAGGATTAGAAAACCCCTTTACCCTCTTTTGATTATAAATACGTTTCATATTCCAAAAAATAATAAAATGTGCAAGGGAAATTGTGGTATTGTATGCTTATAACATGTGCATTTTAAATTATAAAAGCCTTATTTGCCTCTTTCAAAAAGAAACCCGTGGAAACCCGTGGTCGAAACAGAGAAATATGTACGGCTTGGAATATGAAATGGATACCTTAACCACTTTCATCGGATGAGAAAATCCGAGGGCATGGAGAAAGTCTCATCATCACAGAGCTATATACGGCTTCTACACCATTATTCGAATCCTCATTGGGGAAAAGAGGGGGAAACTGTCGGGAAAATTGCCAAGAAATGTAAATGAACGTGAAAATTAATTGCTTAGGCACTTGGAGAAAAGGGCAAGTGCGATGCGAGAAAGAAATCCCTTTCTCACCGCAGCAGCAGCGTGAAAGCAACGCCAAAGATGCACCTTCCCACCCTCACTAGGGACACCTCCGTTATTTCCAAGTTCATAAAGGTAGGCGTTAGGTTTTAAAGACAACACTTGAACCTAATTCCGAATCTAATTTTGGTGTTCTAACTGCCCTGCTTGCCGAGGATAATATAATTTCCTTTTTGTTTCCAACACGTCCTTTTTGAATTGCTAGCTAGTGTCGTGATATTCTGGAAGAAATGAAACAACTCATTGGATATTCATGGCGTTTAATTTTTACAAGGAGATTAAAACCCTCGACTCTAGAGTTTACATAAAAATTCTTTGTTTAATGAATCCAAAGGTGATAGTTTTACAAGACAAGCAAAGATTATTTGCAACTATGGAAGTATGCAAAAGGAAAAAGAATTTGCAGGCGCTTTAATCATTTTCTGAAGCGAAAAGTAATTTAGAAAGTTTTAGATGTTTAATGAGCCCCGGAAATCCTCCCTTAAGGGCAAGTTAAACACTAAGAGGAAATTGGGATTTTTAATTATTGCTACCTTACATGTACACAATGAGTTAGATAGAAGATGAACCTTCGAACAGAGGAACTAAGTAGGGCGAAATACAAATAATTGAAATAGCTTAGTCTTAGACCTTAGCTTTCAAAGCAGTTCAAAACTATTTTTAGAAGATTTAAGTATCAAAGCAACTTAAACTGATCACTAAGGAGCTGTTAAGGTCCAAAAATTCCAAAATAATCATTTGATTTTTGCATCTAACCTCACTAATGCCGTTAACTTCGTTCAGAAAGTAAACAAAATTGAAGTAAACCAAGGAAACCTTAGTTTGTGATAGAAACTTTTCTTCCCTTGCAAGAACGATATTTTATCCACTTTCTCCCATAGAATAAAATCTGAAGTCATGTCTAAAAGTTCTTGGACTGGTCATAATATTCTACCCCCTTAACTTACTCCAAACAACCAAAATCCATCTTTGAATCTTCTTTAAGATTTTATTGTTGTCGAAACTATCTTTCGATTTTGGGTCGACTTTAGTCGAACGGAGTCACGGGAATGACACCGTGTCCAAAATCTATAATTTAAGAGTTCTTGCAACTTAATACTAACCGATTTCCGCCGCACCGTTGCGTATTCATTCTAGGAATTGCACATTTGCGTTCAGCAAATACAATTCTCGGAATATGATTTTCTGCAAAAGTTTGCTCTTGGAAAGTAATATCTTTTGCTAATGAATACGCTTTGGTTGATGACTGTGTTGCCCTACTTCCTTGATGCATGTCACTATGATATAAAAGAAAAATGTATTAGCTCCTATTTGTGTTCAAATGACTTCGTATGAAAAAGTGACAGGTTGATTTAAGCATGTCATTTTTACAGAGCGCGGAAAGTCTTAATAAATCGATAACATCAAACGATATTTCTCCCAGTAGAAATCCAAGGGCTACTCAACACGTCTATATGGCTCAGGTATCTTCTTTGCAATTTTTTAAGAACTGACTTTTGCTTTTGCAAAAAAAAAAGTTTTATTGATAATCAATTCCGTACAAATCACCTTAGCTTTCTAAGCACCAAAGAAAGGTTTGCCTTTTTGCAATGCTACATGGTACCCCTATTTTGAATTCAGTGGATTCTGCATCGATTTGTTGATGTATTTGAATAATCCGCAAAGGAGTTACGACATGGTGTTTGGAAAGTCGTTGGCAGTAAGGTGTATCATCAGAGCGACACTTGTAATACACCTTTCCCTCGCGGCTGATAGATTATTCATAGCCAAAGTTTTTAGTTTCAGTTGGAAAAGTATGTTTATCAACTTTATTTTAGAAGTTTTCTCCTTTGCGTCTGATAATTTGAAATTGGGAAAATTCAACATGGGAAAAGCAGCTGGAGCGCAAAAAGTAAATGTGAACTTTTGGTTGAACTCGTTCGTTCACAGATCCATGTATAAATACAGAGAAACTAGCGATAATCCTCAAAATATTTTCCACTTGCAACTTGCAATCTGTGATCGCACAACATGGGAATCATAAAGAGAAAATTGCGTTTTTCTCAAAAAAAGAATCATTCAAAATAGCCCGCTGCAAAAAGTTAGTGCAAATGTATAATTCTCTGAGTTAGAGTCAGTGAGAATAAGCTTTTTGCGTAGGATTTGGACTCCGCATTTATGGAATTTGTAGCCACTAGGACTTACTCACAACTTCCTGTCTAGGGCCATATACTATATGCAAATGCAATGAAATCCGTTCCAACACTGCGGTCGTCGTTGTCGAATTTAATTATTAGTTTATTAACACAACGCTCGCACTATGCTTCTAGAATACTACTACGAATGAAACACTCTTGCGGAACTTCATAGTCTAACAAGAGACCACTGGAAGACCATTTGGAAATGCCACCATACTACCAATACTGCCTTCGAGTCATGGTGGTGGGTGCCTTTTGCTAGCCCTTGAGGTTTCCTAAAATTCTCCTAAAGGTCCTTTTGTATTGTGAGAAATACATGTGTGGGTTCATACAAACTAAAATTATTCCGTTACGCCGAATAATTTAAAATCATTGTACTGCTTATGGCTATCACTAACAAAGAGCAGCCATCATTATACAATCATCGCCTCATCGAGGTTTGGATGATGATACTCGAGTAGGGGAACCTGTAGAAAAATTTAATATTAGAAACCACACAAGAGTCGAGTATAAAGTGCTTCAAAACAAGATTATTATTACCCACTCAAATGTTTATTACAAACTCAGATGGAGAAAGTAGAATTATGATGGGGAACAATAGCCTTGGTATCATCAGCATGTGGATGAGTCATAAAGTGAAACTGAAACTTCTGCTTTTATGAACATAAAACTTTAGCACGATATTCCGTGTATTTTGTGTGTCTTTTTGGCTGTCACAAAATAGTAGATTATATTTTGGCAACATAGTGAACTTATACTATTTGAACCTGCATCTTTCTTGGTGTAAATCAATATACGGTTCAAATTCAAACCTTGGGAGTGAAGTTGCGAAATATCGAAATGTACGAATGATACCCGGGTTTATTTTGCAATACCCAAAGTAAAGACCCCAGAGTCATCCAAAAGAGTGACAGTAAGAGTAAAAGTATGCCTTTTGTGATTGTAATTTTGAAAATGATTTGCTCCATATCATCTCAATGACATCTGTAATCCGACTTTTGATTAAACGTTTTCAATATTCATAGAATTTCCATTGCAGAAAGGATTCCAATATTGGAATTATAGAATCTAGCCCTCTTCACTTTGAGGAAAAATTTTCTATGTATATATGGGACGACGATTTTTACCATAAGAAGAGGAGCGTCTGTTGGAATAATGCGTTTCTGATGAGATGATTTTCATGCAGGGAATGTAAAGCCCGTTATCTCCTTTTTCCTTTTTCGCTAGAAATTTTTCTAGAGCAAATATAGTACATTATTGGTAATGCCGGGTAACGTGGATTTAGTTTCTCCACACACAGACCAAAGGCAGGCACACAAGCCGGACATAAACTATCTTCTTTCTATAATTTTTCTGGTCAATTGAAAATTCTGGTCAGATCTTCCAGGATTTGGGATTCTTTCGCACTCTTTGATCAATTTTTCTCTTTCATGTGTGTGTATGTGTGGAACCTGGTGAAAGTGTAGAAAGGGGAAACAGGGCAAGACCACAGTAGTAACCATTTTATATATATAATATTCCCCATTTATTTTCACTTCACTCTATTCCTTCATACTACTGTGGTTTTGGAAATGAAATGGAATGATGGCTTTACTGAAATGTTTTTCTTACTTTTACTTATACGAGAGTGACGAGATCACCTTTATATCAGTGTGCAAGGACCTTATATTCCTTCAAAGAGAATCAGTACGTTGACAAGGAGTTGGGAAGGAGGTGATCCATCTCCCCAGAAGACATTTAAAGTTCATTTTTAGTGATGCTGTGTCTTTGCCAATGCTTCCAGTTGCTATTTCAACCAGTAGATCGTCTGGTTTTATGCCCATCACGGGGATACTCGGAATTCCCACTCCTTATTTTCACAAAAAAAGAAAACCTTCTTGACGCTTTTCATACCTTCTACTTTCTCCACAGCCATAATTCCAGTGAGGGAGGTTTCTTTCTTTGAGAGAATCAGAACAACGTTGAACAGCGGAGACAGGGACAGGTTTCGGTTCAGGGAGCATCAGCCTCACCCAGGTCAATAATGCAGTTCATTTTATGGGAGCATTGAGTATTAGCTTCCAATTCCCTTCTGCATTTAATCAAGAACAAGTAACGGCTTAACTTTCTTCTTGGCTCCATTTTGCTGGACTTTCATTCTGAAACAAAGAGAACCTTGAAATCTTGTTGAAAAATTGGATTCCTAAATCCACTTGACTTGATTCCCTTCCGCTTGTCAATTTCCGAAGTTCGCTTTGTATCTTTCTGTTTAAGTTGAGTGGTAGGGAGATAAGAAGGAGATACTTCTGCTTGGTTTCATCCCTTTGAATCAACTCTAATCTCCGATTTCGATTGTGGTAACCAAGGTAGCGCATAAGGAGTCAGCAGCAGGTCTCACCCGGGTAGAACCCACCCAGGGTTGGAAATTCAATTCCAACGGGGTGAGGTGTACTGAAGCTTCTGGAGAGAAACTGGAGTGTCCAATCCAATGGACGCGGACTTCCCTTCGCCAAACAAGGAGCCAGTAATCATAATCATCAAATAGAACTTGGGCTCTCGTTCTTCCTTTGTGAAACGGGAAATTCGATCATCTTCAAATTGGAGAATCTCGCCGCCCTTAATGCCCAATCATTCAAACTGGGTTTCGAAAATAACCTCTTCCTACTTTACTCCGCCTTCCTTATCAAATGGAAAAAACACTATCAGGAAATGTGGATCTAGTGACAACAGCAATATTGGAATTTAAAGTTTAAAGGAAGCAGGAAATAAACCGTGGCAACACGGGCGTAATAAAGTAGCACTAGAGACACACGGTGTAGACTAGCCTAGAATAGAGTAGAACGACGAAAAAAAAGTTAAAAATGCTGAATTTATATTGAATTTTGACCTCTTCTAGCAGTCTACCAATAGGTCAAAGCTCAAAATATCAGATACAAAAGTTGCTCGTCTCATCGAGAGGAACAAATGTAAGGGTTACTTTTAATGTTATGGAGTAATGCCAACTTTGGCCTTAACGTTTTATCTGGAAGGAGGTCACTTCCGGTCAATCTCAATACGGAGTTTTAACCAAGGGACCATAAGGAGTTCATCGATGCTCTCAGCATTTGAATTGGTCTTGATCTTAAGTTATTGAAGGACGACAGACAGACAGACTGGACAAATGTATAATCCGCTCCTTAATAAAAAAAATTTCTTATTTATGCTACCTTTTACTCGAAGTAAAAGTAAACTTTTATTTTTAAAATTTTATTGTTCTTTAAACTCTTTGATTAGTTTACTTAAATCAAACTTCCTTGTAATAATAACATTAACATTTATAATTTAAACTTAACATTATTTAAATACATGCGTTTACGACCACCAACACTCACGATTATTACAATAAAAGTAGTCCTGTGGTTTAGGTTTAAAATTAGAGCGAGTAATCGGGGTCCATGTTTCAATATACGCTTTCTAGGTTTATAAAATTAAGCAAGAGATCTCTGACACTTGAAACCAATTTGTCCTAAGAGGATTGTTTTCTTACACATATAAAAATAATCTAGCTAATTTAAGGATACTGAATCTCAACTGCCACTTTAACTTTGGATTTCTATAACCTTAAAACTTAAATCCTGCGGATTAGTATGAGAAAGTTTACTCTAAATGGGACATGTGATGGGATTAACTTAAACACCAAAAATCACATTGTGGGAGACGGCGACGGAGGCGTTTTATGACACTTTTGCCAGAGAAAGTTCTGCAGTCCTTGCTTTCACTTTCCTTTCATTTATCCACTAATCCACTTCATTACCAATGTCACTTCAAGTACATGGGAGAGGAAATCAAGTCGAAGCGCCGTCAGCTCGAACCACCACAGTTGAACTCTGAAGCTAACATTTTGACACGAAGGGTAGACACTTGGCAGAAGGGAATATTCAGTTTCACTACTACCCGGGGGAAATGATGATAATCCTCAATATACTCACACACTCCTTGTCTCAAATGGTGAAAACAAGATGCACATTCCACAACACACTAAAACCTCTTCATTCCATTTAATGAGTTTTTGAAGGAGAAAGTCTTCCTTTCCCTCAGAAGTCAAGAAAGTAGAAAGTAGAGTTCATTTCTACAAATTGTATATACACATCCGATCCCATTCAATTCTGTGGTAGTCTACTTAACGTAATTGCAAACAGGTAATAAAATCAAAGACCTCATTTAAAATGCGAAGGGGGAACTTATCGATCCGGAAGCAACACATACTCGGAAAGTTAAAGGATTCCATCAAAAGAACGTTCTTACCCTCGCTTCCTGTGTAAAGTGTCAAAAAGTTTTCCCTCGGCAACAGTTTAGACTTAAGGGCATTTCCTGTAGCAGCCAAGAGTTCCTTATAGTTCCGTTTTGTTTTGGAGAGTACATAAGTAGGAAATGAGGAAATTTTCTTTTTTCCTTTTTGCTTTCATTTCCTTTCACCCCTTTTTGCCTTGATCATTCATCTGAGAATTCAGGGGAGTCGCAATGTACGTGGAAAGAGAAGTTTTGCTTTATCAGATGTGTCCTTTTGTCTCTATCCATGTGAAGAATTTGACAGAAAATTGAATTCTGATTTGTTCTTCCTGGATTTTGTGTCGCTAGGGAAGAAAATAAATATGGCATGGAGCGTGTTTGAAGATTTCACCGTTGGACGCTTCCCGTGGATAAGGTTAGGCTTAATTTGAATATGGCTCGTTTTGCTTTTGTTTTTCAAGTTGAAAACTTTCACTTTCACCCACCGCATATGTTAAAGTCAGAGAAAGGAGCCGTGTGCGAATCTTGTTGATGAAAATTAGCGTTTGCGGTGTATGTGGGGTGGCACAGGAGCCTTGGCTTCTGTCTACTAATATAAACTAGAGGTGGATCACATTTTCATTAGTAAATACCTCTGCAGGTTAACATCTGCATAAATACATAAACTTTTGTTTTTAACTTGGGTGACAATGGGATTGTTCGTGGAGGCCAAGAGGGTGACAGATTCAGGAGTGTTCAAGTGTGCTACTTCCTTCCCCCGTCGCGTCCTTTTGTAGAATCCACAGAAAATTAACTATCATCATAATTTTCAACTTTTTGACAGGACTAGTGACTAGTTTCTTAAAAAGGAAAAGTTTTCCTATCTCGAGGTACTTAACACCTTAGAGCTCCTTCTTGCTGAGTGCGCAGTTGGAACCGGATTAAGTAGAGTCAGTTGGTTTTGAACTAATGAGAAAAGGGGCTCAATCAGAGGAATAATGATTGCAATCATTAGAAATTGGACAGAAGTGGTCTTCGTCAATAGTAAGCTTCTGGACGAAGAAGACTTGGAAGCTTCATTTGCAACATCAGGAGTTCCGCTACCTACATATCCAATCACAAAATCAAATTTAGATTAGGCTTTAATTACAAAACTCAACTGGCATATCTACTAAGGATCAGTTCGGGTGTGATAAACTTTTCATTTTCTCAACGGGTAGAAGGCAGCGAAATTGCAAATGTCAAACATGTTGGAGTCATATGTGACCGCGTGCTATTAAAACTTTCCGACATTTGGATAAGCCCATTTCACTCAAAGAAAGACTCCCGGAAACCAAAATGCGGGGGTTTAATAAAAACAATTTCAACCCCAAAACCTCAAAAATATTGGCGGGTGAAGGAAAAGGGTTTTTGTCTAGAATTTGTCAGGTCCCTGCTGTAGTGTGTGGATATGTCAGTCACTTTTGTTATTTGGTTTCTTTCCACACACTACAGCAGCGTGTGTGGACGAAGAAAATGTCAAAAGCATTTCAGACCATCAAACTCTGGAAATGTCATAAACGGAAGTTGAGCGGATCTGGATTTTGAATAGACAACCGAAACGAGTCAAATTTGTGTTGTTGGAAAAAGTCAAAGAGAAAGCAACGAAGAGAAAATAAAGTTGTTTATTTCCGCCCTTCCTTTATAAAGTTCGCTTTTAAATATTTTAAAGGGTTATTCAGAATTGTCCCAAAATCTGGAAATGAAAACAACGCTGAAAATGTCAACAAACTGCGTCGCAGAAATGTGATTTGACACGGAACTTTCGGTCGTTGAAAATTTAATTTTACTGAGCTCATATGTTTTACCGGGGAATGCTTGAGGGAATTTTTTAAGTTCCGGATCTAAGTTTCTGTTGAAAGGCTGGTCTGAATTGGATAAAGTGAAAGCACGAGTTTGCACTTCACAGTTCTGAAAGAAGTCATTCAAATACTCAGTCTCTCTTATTATGGCCCTTGAACGAATTCTTTCAACGAATAAATGAAGGATTTCGGAAAACGACAAACCCAGCCTTGTACTCAACCGCGAGCCAATCAATCTAATTTTCTGGATCCCGTCAAGGGCTTTCATTCTCAATACGGAAAAGGAAAGTCGGAGTTCATGAGAATTAAATTTGGCGGTCAGTGTTTCCCCTTTCTCATCCCCCTTCCTTGTCTGAACGTGAAAGATCAAAGAGCGACTACAAAAGAAGCCACTGTTAACAAGGGTTCGTCATCGTTTGCTAGCGTATTCCAAACCTTGTGTATTGAGTGAAATTGGTTTTCCTGAGGAGTCCTTGGGTCCCAAGACAGATGCTGACCGCGGCTTCTCCTCGTCGATCTGGACCTCAGAGTTTCTGTGGTAAACGGAGTAGACGCTCGCTATGCATTTCAACTTGAGTCTTCCATTTCGAAAGCTATTCACATCTGTGTCTGTTTCAAGTGATGACTTGACCCATGCTCTTTTATTCCCATCTTCAAAGACCGGTAGCTCATTGATAAACTGATCCCTCACCTGTGAAATAAGAAAAGAAAGTAGCAGCATGAGCCCAGGCTGTAACGAGATAAAAAAAACTCCGAGACCGTGTCCACCCAATCCAACTTCCGCCATTCCTTTCTCTCCTTTTCAATTTAGTTCGCATTGTCTGCAGGGGTGGGGTTAAGGAGCCACTTGGGGAGCCACTATACGAACAGAAATCGACGGCAATGGCGGATATAAAGTCAACACAATTGGACCACGCGCGTCTTCCGAGCTCCATTCACCAACATCCTCAGGAGCATTAAGGAAGATGAAAGAAAATCATCAAATCCAAATGACTAAATCAATACACACGCACACACCGTTGTTTCCTTCCAGTTCAAATCCAATTTATTTGTAGCACTTCATTACCAACCACCTCTTACCATCATCAAAATAGGAAGGCTTGGTGCCTTACTGGCTTTAAAAATAAATCAAACCCCTCAAATGACATTCTCCATTTCAACTCAGTCTTAAATGGAGTGGAGTAGAATTATTTTGCTTCTGAGAATGTACACTCATTGCTTCCTTTCTCTTATTCGTAATTGCTTTCTATACCTTCACTTCAATCATTGCCTGATGAGTCCCTTGTCTTAAACAAAAGTCAAAAGGATTTCGGTACAATTCCCAAGCGAAATAAAGTAGCAAATCGGATTCTGGGTTTTAGAACCAAAGCTTATTCATTTTACAGAGGTAGGTAGGATTAGAGGGCATGTGGTCTGGAGACCAGGCATCTATTATTCACGACTTTCTTAGCTCCAATTTCAAATGTCGTAGCCATACATATCCTTTTACGTATACTCACATTCTCCCATTACTTCTAACCGCTGAAGTAGCTTATGTAGCGTCAGTGGCTTTAAAAACCCGTACAAGTTCATTTTTAAAGGTTTCAAATCTTGTTTTCACCTTTTCCATTATAAGTTTGAATTTCATTGGATTATCCATTGCTACTGATTTCTAGAAACTTTCTCTTTATTCTGAAATTAAAGGAAAAGGTGTTGAATTAAGGCCCCGAAACAATACAACTTTGTGTCTCTCTCTCGATGGAAGAACAAAGGGTTTTCTATTATTATTTCTTAAGGGTCTTTTCTCGAATCCAATGATTTTAACTTCTGTTTGAATTCACTTGAGAGAGAATCAAAGGAACCACCACCTCCTTGTCTGTAGATTGTGTTTTCTAGAATTGTCACGCAATTCAATCAAGGTAGCCGAAGAGATATATCCCGGCAGTTACTGACTCCAAAGCTCCTTTTGTGTTTCAATGACTACAAACTTGATTTTAACATCCTCAGCCAGAGACACACTCCAGAAGACCCAGAGAGTTCTATTCAGTTCCAATTTCAACAATCCTAGTCCTACCTATCATCCTCGGATGAAGAAAGTTATATATCTCTTCCTCTATACCAGCTCTAGACTTTCACTCATAGGTTTTTCAGTCTAGAAAAAAAAGTAAAGCCTCGTCAGCACGATACTCTGAGCAACAGCTCCAACCAACTCGAGGTGATTGGATGATACTCAGTTACCCACTTAAACCTATAACCAGGCAATCCCCAAGAATAGAATTTTTCCTTCCATTTTTACCGGGTGTAGCATAGATACCTGAATCATTAATTCCGCTCCCTATGAAGTCAACAGCCAGGTGACTTTCTCCAGCCAAGCAAAAAGCTAAATGGAACTTTTACACTGCCAAACAGGGTAGGGGGAAAAGTTTAGTTGAGCAGCGGGAGAAAAGATTTTTGGGAAACGTCACTTTCTTGACAGAACTCTCCGCTATTGTCATGAACTGCCAAAGTTTTTTATATTGAGAGGAAGGAATGTACTTTCACCAACTTTCCCTTCTTTGAGCTTTTTCCGAAAGAATGGAATTCGCGGAATCTACAGCTAACTTTTTCAAAAGAGCGAGTTCTGTTTCAGTCTGGCAAATGGTCAAGGAGTCTATACACAACCATTATTGCAATTGACCATTTCGGAGAATAAAGTAAAAGTGTTTTACTCGAGTGGCCAATCGGTCGGCCACACTCGAATTTTAAACGAGCATTCCTCTTTCCCTGCACGTCCTGCATATTCCTTTTCTAGTTTTTTTTCCTCAATAAAAACCCTAAATGAAATTCCTCAAATGAAACACGGAAGGAAGTGGATTCCGGCAGCTTAAATTAAAAACGAGAGGTTGTTATTCACATCAGCAGGGCTTAAGACAAGGTTATATGGACTGCCTTTTAGTTCCATAAGGGAACTACGTGTGACCCCAAGGGGGAGTCATTTCGTCAGAAGTCGTTTCTCGTAATCTCTACTAACATAAGTGTTACGACGCAAGTAAAGGTATGAAGTTAACAAGTTGAAAGGAAAATCTATTGGGAATATAGCACAAGAGAAACTTTCATGATCAAGAAAGGAGAGAGAGCTGAATGTGAGGGGTGAATTGAGGACGTAAATGTCTCTTCAGAGCTAGAGATTTTGGACAACTCAATATAATTTCAAGTGGTGGCAGCCCAATCTCTCCCCTCCATTCGGAATGGGAGCAATTTCAATAAAAATCTTATAGAGAAAATATTACTAAACTCAGTTCCTTTTCCAATGGTCAGTCTCCTAGAGGGGAAACTCCGGAGAGGCTACTATACCCTCAAGAATGGGAACTCTGAGAATTCAATGCACATGTACTTAAAAAATACCGGGAGAACTTTCTTGCCCTCCTGCTACTGCTGGCCCTTTGTGCTCAACTTTCTCTCCCTACAGGAGAAAGTGAAGAAACTAAAAAAAGGAAAAAAAAACTTCACACAGACCATTGGCATGAGCGCCAAGTACAATGCACTTTCCATGAAATAAGGAGAAAGCTAAAGAAAAAGAAAGTGATGTTATGGCTTCTTATAAATCTACAGTTGAAGTACTTTAGAAGACGTTTTCATTATTAGCCACTTTGTTGTCGGGATTACTGACGAAGCAAACTTTACTTTAACTCTCATAATAGTACCAATTCCATGGATATGGAAGGAGAAAAAGTTTCCAGTCTAGCCATTCGATAAGCTTCAAATGAAAAAAAAATAGTTTGAAACACTCATAGGGAAACCGCAAGCTTCTAAACACCGTAGAATATTTTTCGAGGGTTTTTAAATCTGTTTGTTATTAGAATTGTGAAGGTGATCTAATCTGGGATTAAAACGATACGCGTTGGAACAATGACTAGACATTGGGCTAAAGTATTAGTCCATGGATTTTAAAAGTTTAGAGAAACAAAAATATTTGCGTTAGACTTCACTATAGCCTCAGCATCAAGGGTTCAGTTCACAATTTTCTGGATTTAGGGCCTACTCCTTTATCTCCTTGATAAACGCATCAAACAGAGGACTCTAATTTATAAAGTATAAAGCTCCCTTTTATGCGTAAAATGAATGATTCGTTAGTCATCTTCATCAAGGAAGAGAAAAAGCTCGTAGGGTGTTGGTGTTTGGATACTCAGAGGAGGGATGATGGTCGGAGCACTTGAAACTCGGTTTAGCTCAGCATAACTGAATTAGCTCGATAAAGGCTAGAGACACTCAAATTTCTAGGTAGTACGTAGTAGCTCTTTTTGAAAAAGCGTCCTTTGAAGAAAATTATAACCTTAGCGCGTGTCTCATCTCCACGCACAAAAGAACGAGTGGTTTTGAAAATCATCTTCTGTCTAATGAATCCACTTTTAATGAGAGAGACATGTACCCTCTTTCTACTTCAGAGGAAATATTATTGTGTCCCGAAAATGTTCCTTTGAACCAATCTTGTACAATTGAAATCCCCTTCAAAGCTAATTGTTACCAAGGAATAAGTCGACGATATCATACCAAATGGAAATGCAGCAGAGTTTAAGGTTCCTTAGAAAAGTTTTTTGTAAGTTGAAGTAAATATGGCATCTCTGCCAAGTTCCTTTTGTGTTAATTTGATTCTTGTCTCTGGTGACTAGAATTTTAATACGAATCTGCTTAAAAAGTAGGTCGGCTCATCAGTTTTCAAATATGTCATCTAACATGAAATGAAAAATAGAGAGAGAAAGGAGCTTTAAAAGAGAGAATGAAGTGGTGAAAGTAGGCTTCTTTTAGAATATGCTTCTTTTTAAACCTTCAAAAGATGGTGATGGGTAAATTCCAACTGGTTATGAAGAACCATATTTCACTCCAAAATAGTAATTAGTCTAAAGCCTTTTTACTTCGGTGAATGTTAACACCCTGGCGACGCCATCGTTATGACAGCACTCAATTCACGCCTTATAGATGGGTGGATATGAGCCATTTGAACGGTGTAAACTCACCATATGAGGCGTCTAATGGGGGAAACTGAAAGAGAGCCTTTACTTCCCGAAATAAGGTCACCAGTGTGCAAATTATGCAGCAAAATTTATACTGAGAGACTAAAATTGAAAAATAAGAGGCGCGCGTGGAGAGAAGATTGTGGAAACCCGGGAGGACTTTTACCATCAGGAATTTGCATATGGTCATGGAAATGAAAATGTAAATGATGATTTCATAAAAGACTAATTTGCAATGGTCCTTCCCCGCTATGACCAGCGTGAGATCGATTGCGTGACTTTAACATGGAGCCTTTAGCACCCGCCGTGACGACCAACCAATCCCCTAGTTGAGCAGCAACGATCAGTATCTAGTAATTTCCGTCCTGCGGTGGGAAATGGTCGTTAATGTCTGCCAATTCTGCCTTGAAGGGGTTCCATTATTTAACTCATCCGACTGTCTGTCTCCACTTTTCCGATGGCCTGAAACTATTTCGACTGTCCTCCATTTTGCTTTCATGTTCATCACCACATCCATTAGTTTCCTCTTTGGAGAAAGTAAGGAAAGGACCGAGTTTTCATGTCTTTGGATTAGTAGAAATCCGTTGACGTCAATTTCTCACGGAAAAATAAATGCTTATCCTTTCAAATAGTAGCCCTAAGTCATTAGGACACCATGGCTCCTCTTCCGTTCCATTCCATTTAATCTGACTGCGAACACAAAAAGAGTTACGGATCTTCCTTTCAGGACGTTCTCAAGAGACATACACACAAACAGTAGAGAGATAGACTCTCATCCTCTCTATATTTCCCAAATAATAAGGCCAGTCCCTTCAAACCTTGAATAATGAGTTATGGACTTGAGTCGTGTAGGGAGGAAAATCTTTCAAAGAGATTGGAAACTCAAGTGGAGAAAGTAAAGAAGTGAAAGTGTTGAAACGGAATGCTTCAAAATGTGAAAAGAAAATACTCTCTGGCTTTTGATCTTGAGCATTGTCTAAGATTCTTTGGATTTATAGAGGAAAAGAGTCAAAGAATCCAAATGGGTGGAGAAAGTCTTTGAGACGAGTTAACGTACCTGAACATTGTTGATGAACCAGGTTATGTTCGAAGGTGGTCGAGAAGGTCCAAATGAGCAATTAGCTTTAATTCTCTCTCCAACTTCGTACCGATGTTTCCCAACTTCAATCAATGGTGAATTCTCTGGAAACTCTGGAAGGAAAATAATTATCATCAACTCTCGTGTCAAAATGTCAAGAGGAGGAAAAACTTTTCCAGCAGAGCTGAAGCTCTGGAGTTCTTTTCATCCAACCTCCTGGAAATTATGAGCTCCAACTCCGCTCCTCCAAACTATCTGCATCCTCCCAATTTTAACATCCCCTGATGATCCAACAAAAGAAAAACTTTGCTTTCTCTTCCCGCTTTCTCTCCTAACGGGAAAAAAAAACTTTGGAAAGCTAATCCAAAAAATTAACTAAAAGTCTATTTTTGTCACTTCTAGGCAGGTTGAGTCATGTCTCAATTCGGGAGTGAGTTTGCCCCGCGCCAGGGAATGTGTCAATAAGTGACACCGTCGTTAGACCCTAACATATGAGCCAATTAAGATAACCCAGGCCATGCACTACCTCCGTTCTGAGTTATCAACTGACCTCGATTGTCTTTACGACATAAAATGAATCGGTTCGGCAAGGGAATTTCAAGAGACTACCAACTACTATCGCAGGAACTATACTCAGAAAATTACTTATCTTGGACAGCCAAGAGTTTGGAATAAGTCACTCTATACCCTCTTGAAAAGTTTCGGTGGTGCAATAATGATATCTTTTCGGGTTTTTCCCGGACATTGTCATTCCAAAATTATAGGAAAGGGGATTATATAACAACTGGTATGGCGCGACATGTCCTTTCGTTTCCTTTTCTTGCTCCGATTGAATGGTCGTGTCGTATAGTGCATAATATGTGGTTGAGATAACATGTACAGAGGGAAAAAAGACATCGCATTTCCGACCGATGAGCAGCAAGCGCTCTTCCGTATAGTAAGTAAGTGTAAGTGTCTATGGTGATGGGCGTATCTACATAACCCATCTCTTTCTTTACCGACCGAGTCGTTTCATCCAGTACTGTAGTAGAGGACGAACTTTCTTTATGATAAGGTCTTGCCATAGATGGTATACCTAAGATATAGGGCCCTGCATAATGTGCACTGTGGCCCTTTCCTCAAAAGGAAACTTCTTCACCGCCACTTAAGCAAATCCTCCTGCTGAATCGGAGGATGATTTAGATTCAATTCAATACCATAAAATATGACACTTGGATTCCGGTTGAAAGTTTTTATCATGCATTGATCGCCTACGTGCAGTTTGGCCGGGAGAAAGGGAAAGATAAAATGGTCCTTTCTTACCAACAATCGTCATTGAAGATGTTCTCATGTCCGTGTCAAAGAAGGGGGCATCTGCCGAAACTTCGCATCTATAGTTCCCGCTTTGTTCGTGACGGACGGACTTGAGGAGCACGTTGTGAGCATCCGATTTTGATGTCTGACACCAAAGAACAAAAGTAAAATTTGAAGGAAGAAGAGACCAACCAATTCACTTTTACGAACTCTGTTCATGGTTGAAATGACATAGAGCCAAAACATTGCCGGCATGCCAGACAAACATTGTGCTGTATACTCAGTAATAAAACCCAAGTACTTGCTCTAGTTTCTGGAGTCGCTTCCTTTCTTCCAATACTCGAAAGATCTACTTTCCACGGCTCTAAAATACTACCACATTGGGTCGTGTGTTGTGTCCAGGAGACAGTAAAAAGGGAAAAAGAAAGCTACGCCGTTTCAAAGGAAATCAAAGTTCCCAAGCACTGTCTGTCAACATGCTTTCCCTTCTTATGTGCCAACAAAAACTGTGTCATGTTTTTTTCTTACGTCTATTTCCAATCCGGTAATCGGGAAAACTTGTATTGGCGGAAATTCTCTGGGTACATAACGATAAAATTCTTCTTCACCCAAGTACCATTTGACTGCATAGAGAGACTCATTATGCTCCAAGTCATAGAGACAGGAGAGTGTGACCTGGTTGCCAAGCGTAACTGCTGCAGGGACGACAACTTGGACGTTCTTCAGTGGCTCCACACCTGGAAATTAATCGAATTAGCAACAAATTAAAATTTATCATCAAGAAAGAAGTTAAGGAATGTCTCTCCTAAATCCGGAGAACACAACCTAATGTAAAAAGGAAAGTTGGGAAGAGAAAGTTTTGGCGCAATTTCATTTCCCAACACTCTTCTGTGAGAATTCTTACATTTTATTTATCCAAGTTCGTTTCGTATTATCTTTTGCTAAAGCATTGAGAGCCCATTACACACGGAATAAAGGGCATTAGGCAAAGGAGAAAGGAGACTGGGAGAAAGTAAAAGTGAGAAAATTGTTACCATCTCTCATAGCCAATGGAGCATGAAACAATGGGATCGTTTTGTCCTCTATGAGAAATGGTACGGTAATTACATCACAGTTCAACTGTGAAAATCCTTTTACGGAGGAAACTTGAAACCTCATCGTATGTCAATCAGATAAAGACGAAATTGAGCAACCTTAACTTTAATTGGATTTGAGCCTGAGCTCAGGCAACCTTGATAAAATCACACGTTATTTGAATTCGTGGTGAAAGCGTAACGGGAAAGAAGAGAAATATATAACGTTAACAACCTGCTGACTGGCAACGCGTTAGGTCTAAAAATAAGAAAAAATGTTTTCTGCGACCAAGCGAAAGAATTCCACTGGTCATAACGATACTGGTTTTACGCGTGTGCAATTTCAGAATTTTCTCCTAGCCACCTCATTTCCAGACATTTCGCACACCATTTCGTCCCCTGAATGAAGGCACTTGTGAATAAAGTTTAGTTGAGCACAAAATAACGTTTGACTATTACTCAATGGTGGTGAACGGAAAGGACGAAGAGGACGACGTGACACCCTTTTCATTTGACAACGAGCCTCGTTTCCTTTTGTGTCATGATGGCAAAACCAAGTCCCGGGTGTCCAGCACATAAGGATCTGGAAACCGAAATTCCGGTTCATCCGAGCATGAATATTCAATCGGGAAACGACTATGACCAGAGTCACTAGAACCGGAGCCTAGGTCATCAATATGGGCCCAGAGAGAAAATGGAATGAAGTAAAAATTGACTCTCTCTTTGCCGGAGAATCCTCTTTGCTAAACTACTTGGGTTGAGCATGAATACTTGAGATAACAAGGCAAGTGAAGTGAGCTTCACCCGGGCGTGTACCCCGGGTATTTTTGAAACCCAGGTCTGTTGTAAAGTTAAAGGGAATGCATAATGTCATGTAATTCTATCCTTCCTTCTCTCTTCTATGGTAACATAAGTGGCCGAAGAGTGGAATGCAATATTAAATGTCATTTGAAATTGATGCCCTCTTCCCTGCCGCCACTACTCACTCTTTGAACGGAGAAAGTGCTTCAGATCAGGGCAATTTGGGTCGTTTCTCGCCTCCATGCTTTCCAATAGGAGGCCATGATTTTTTCGGAAGATATTATTGAATTCTCTGGCTGCCACAAAAGAGACAGAACAGTGAAAGTTCTCTCGGGTGAAAGCAAGGTTTCACCGAGAGCCTTGAGGAATGTAAATAGGAAAGATCCTAGAGAGACGCGTGTGTCTCGTCAAACTGTCAATTCTCAACCTCTAGTGGCAGAAGGGGATCTAAATTTATAATTCTCCAACTGTTCCCTTGAAAATAATATCAGTATATTGTATAACTCAAATGAAATGGAAAACCAGAGCACCTCGCACCAGTTTCATTGGTTTGAGAAAAGAAGGAAAAAAGAGTTTATAATATACACACTCACACTTCTGCCACCACAGAAAATGAAAGTAAAAGTTATGAGAAGAAGCGACGACATTTCAAAAGGGAAAGGAAAAAAGACAAGTGAAAGCAAGACCTTTTTTTCTCCAGCGTCCTTTCCAAAGAAAAGAAAGTTAAAGTATAAGTCATACAAAAAGTCTTTCGTGTGTGTGTGGGAAGAAGGGAAATATATAAGAAAAGAAAATTCTTCGAGACTTGAAGTCACTCTTGAGTAGGCGGAAGAAAAAGAAATCGGCATATTCCTTTTGGGTGAAAAAATATGGGAGAAATTTTTGTGATTTTCCAAATATATCGGCGAGTCGTGACATTCGTTGGTCGAGAGAGATTGAAAATGTGGTCCTTGTAATATTACACCATTTATCGATTCCAACAGCTCCCGGACCCAGAGAAAAGAAATGTGCTTCAAAAACTAAATTTTACTTTGAGTAGTTTTCCAAACTGAGAGGGACCCCGCAGAAAAGTCGGAATGACTCTTTGCCCTACTAGTAAGGACAAAAAACTTTGTAGCAGTAGTTTCATTTTTGCTTACGCATGCAAGATCTCTTCAGAATATATTTCAATAAAAAAATTATAACTCAAAAATTGTAAGTGACAAATACAGCAACTCTGCTGATGCTATAAGCAGAAGTACAAAGTTCAAAGTTCCAACTGCGCTTACAGACGAAACGTAGTTTATAGCATCTCTCCGCTCTACCCCCTTTGGTTTCTCTGTTTCTCTCTCCATATAGGGCATTGATATATTTCATATTGTGCTGAACCAATTTTGAGAATGCTTTCTCTAACATTTCCCATGAGGGGGATGAGGCGTATGGTTGAGGAGAAAGCTTTGATTCTTCTTGGTTTAATGAGAAACCGGATACTTTGATTACAGACTTCTACGGTAGCCTTTTAGTTGCTAACCTACCCATAAAGCCAATAAATCTTTAATTCCCAACCCCGTTTCAGATTCAGTGGTGCATTAGGATCATATAGAGGAAGGGAAAGTAGGCGGAAGAGGAAAAAGGATGAGCGCACTCATGAATAACTATAGCATGGAAGACCATTACCGCAAAATTTTGCTCTTCCAACCTACCGACCCACGAAGTCCCACCACTACCGGATTCTCATTACCCACCCTTGCCTCTTTTCACCAGCTCGGAAATGATGAAAGACATTTGCCGCTAATCAGTCTGAGAGGCACCAATTCACTAAAACCTCAATCGTCATCCTTTCATTTTATTCACCGCCGATGACCCAGTTTGTCCAACGTATGAAATTAAATTAACAATGAAGACCGCTTTAGACCAGCTCAATCAAGTGTAAACAAACTACAGCTCTCTGCAGCTGGAGCGTCAGCGCAAGGGTTTTGCAAAAACAAATTTGCATAATGATTATTGTAACGGGAGTCCTTTGGGGAACTAAGTTTAATTAACTTTCCTTTTAAGAAAGTATGTAAGGATGATGCAAGAGAGAAACAAACATAAGAATAAGAAGGCTCCAGGCCTTTCATTTCGTTATTGCTTTCTCCAACGAGAAATGTAACGTGTGGACATAGTGTCCAATGTCAAGTTATAAGTTGCACGTAAGCATAAGTTGTGGTGGTGTCCCAGATTTCCAGTCTTCCTACTTCCCTGTTACCAAGGGAGAACAAAGTTAAAGAAGAAGAAGAGTAAAGAAGGGAAAACTTTAATCAAGAACCTTCACGAATGCTTTCTCTCTTGCCTTTCTCGTTTTCAATTTGCGATGTCACTAAAGTTTGGTTGGGTGGGTAACATGAATGACACGTTGAGCGTCAATCCCCGATAAAAGTGCAATAAAAACATTCGTAGGGTGAAAGTAGCTATGAGAGGATGACGTTAGGAAAGTCTAGAGTACGCAGTCGTCCGGATGAACTAACGCGCGTTAACAGAATTATAGTGATTAACTACGACCCAATTCCTAAACGAAGTTTGTCAACAACCCACTGTAGACGTAAGTACTTGATGGAATCAATACAAACAAAGAAAGTTATTTGTTGAAGAGGGTACTTGGAGCCATATTTGGTGGTGAAGTTGATGCTTTACAAAAGAGCTTAAAACTGAAACCCCAGCCCCCGCACATACTTGAAACACACGTTAGGGTTCTTATTAGAGTAAATAAAACAGGAACATTTAAAACTCGAAATTCTAATGTGAGTCTCAAAGGTTAATACGCACGGAAGCCGGTTTCCAGGTTTCTGAATCAAAGGCAAAGGCTGAGGTTTTCCTACCACTGCTGCGTAAAGTTACACATTATCTCTCACTTTCTGAAACTTCAAGTCTCTCGAATTCCGAAAATTTTTGATTCCACTCAACTTAATCCACGCCAAAGTTTCCATGCCCAGCCTCAGGAGAAATATTCATCTTTCCCCTGCCTCAGTATAAGTACTTTCTAGCCATTAAATCCTTTTGGATTTAAGGTACTAGTCGCCATATGCTGCACGAACTTCCGCGGTCTAACGGAATCTTGTGTCACAGATTTCATCAACTCGAGTTCAACTGTAATTGAAACATTGAAATTGACAGAGTGTCATTCTGAGCTTGACATAAATGGTCTGCTCCTTATACAATTTGAACAACTCCGCCCCCAATTCACCACCGTCACTGCTAGAATTCGAATCCGTCTTTCTCAAAGTTATGGGACGAAAGGCGCCTATTCGGAAATTAATTTTTTATTAGAAAGGATTTTATACTTTTTGTTCGTAAAGTTTCGTAATAAGTTTTTTTAGATTTCCTTCTCCCTTATGTCGTATTATAAAAAGTCTCCGCACAACTCTGGAAAGTTTTCAACTTGAAGACTTAACAGGGGTAGTGGTGAAAGACGAAGACCGAAAAACAAAACTTTGCGACAAGAAAAAAACCCGGACGTTCCAATAATGCCTAGTTCTGGGGAAATCGGTGGTAAATTCAATGTAGCTAATTGGTTAGCTTGAGGTTACATTTTAAAATTCAATACACGACTTTCTCTGGTAGTTGCTGGGTTCGTTTTTCTCCATTTCGATTGGCGTGTCACACCCTGTTATAACTGAACTAAAATTATACCCGACTTCAAAGATTTTGGATGAAAGGGAAAGTTGTATGTGGTTTGTTTTTGTGTTCTAACACTTTCTCTCCCCTGTTCTTCCAATTCAAAAGTAAAGGACCTGAAGGAAAGTCCCGGTTTAGTCCTATGCACTCGTCCAAGAATCCTATTTCCTTTTGTTCCTTTTCAACCACGTTTTGTCTCTCAGGAGCCTTGCATTTAATACAGCCTAATTAAAATTGTTTTCCCAAGGACAAGGAATTACGACAGAGATTTCCCTTCAGAAACACAAGTTCCGTTTCAGTCTTTCCCTTAATTAAGAATTTATTAATTAAACCTTACGGCAGAGAAACCATAAGTTGTGTGTGTGAGTGCTAATTGCGTTAGAAGTTAGAATCCCAAAGGGGAGTTTTTTTTTATTTTTTTATTTTTAACCGGTGTTTTGCATTAATTAATACAACTCAGACGGAAAGAACAAATAAAATAATCATATTAACTTTTCCTTTGCAAGGATCAAAGAATCATACAGTTTTTTAATCCATTGTTCCTTCCTGTGTGTAAAAGGAAGAGCTTTTGCAAAAATAGTTGCTCCATTGGGAATTACGCAATTGGCAAGAGGAGAAAACACGCATGCATTATTCTTGCCTTGGGAATTATTCTTTTCTTCAAAAGACTTTTTTCCTTTTATCCTTTTCTGCAGAGGGACTTTTTTTTTAAAACAGAGAAGAATACATCCACTGAATAAAAAGGATGCATTTTGAATTTGAAATCGGGACACTGAAATAATATACGGGCTTTTCTTTTGATAGGGAACCTAAGTCTTATGCCTAAGTCCTGGTGACTTGAATTCCANTCCGGAACAGTATCTTCAGTTAAAGGAACTGCAACGGAGCATTATTTTAGCATATTTCACTTTCTCTTTACTAATCTCTAATTTTGGGCAATGCATTGAGTACACCGTAAGAAATGTAATAAAATTCTCAACACGATTCCTATTAATCTTCTTATTGCTTGTGTTCACAAAAGGGAAATACGGTCCAAAGTTTGGCAAACCAAGTCCATTCCACATTCACAATAGCACCGAGCCATTCGAAATTCTTTGAAATGTTCGAGTTCAATTTGTGATTGTGAGTGGCGGAATGACGTTAGCGGAGTCGACGATTGTCTGCTTTCTCCTTATGGTGTTCAAGAGTGGAAAGAGAAGGAAAGGAATCAATGTCAATTGATGGATGACATGAGGTCAAAGGTATCTTTAAATTTGACAGAGAAATACGGTGAAAGTGAGACGTTGAGATTCATCTTGAGTGCGAATTGGTTTCTCTCACACACTTGGAACTTCTGGTGTGGAGAAAGTCAAGGTGGTTCTTGGCTTCGTCGGACACGGACTTTGTTGACTGATATTGGCGAATGTGCTATGTGCTGCAGTGGTCATGTCTAGATCATTCTATTGTGTCCTTTCCCCCGTTTCCATGGTCCATGTTTTAAACAGGAGGGAGAAAGTACGGCCTCGGAGATGGAGACAAAGAGATATGAGATTCCAATTCCGCTCTCTCCACTTTCACTTGTCATATTTCTCCTCTTGAAACATTATTTTCTTTTCCTTTTTTTTTGCCGCTGGAGAAGTGGGTTCGAAGATCTGATATTGGGGACACATGCCCTTCTTCAGGATAAGAAGATGATGACGGTATGAGAAGAACAAAAGGTTATTGATTCATCCGCTGCTGCTCAAGAAAAATAAGAAAAAGGATTCCAAGGAGAGCACACATTATTCCTATTCCGTAGCATTACGTAAACAAAATGAAACAGCAGGCCTCCTTTACTAGCCTTTGGCTTTTTTCCCCTATTATTGCAAAAACAATCACTTTACTTATATAATCTGCTATAACATCGACCCGGTTTTATAAGCCGGTGAGGTTATTACACCATTTTCACAACACCGAATCGGCAATGAATATTTGAATGAGGATGCAATGTAAAAATGTTAATAGAAAAAAAAAACTTTAAGACTTAGGTGGTGCGCGAATAAATTTGGAGCTTTACACATCTTTCGCGATTCCAAAAAAGAACAAAGGTAGGAGCAAAAGCACGCATAATACATTATCTTTATCATACCTTGTACGTGCCCTATTACCACTTTCTTTCCTTTCGCTCTATTCCAACAATCAACTTTCTCTAATAATCAACCTGCATAATTTACCATAGCCTGAGTCTAGAAACACAAAAGATGAAAGCTCTTCGAATCTATTAAAGAAGAACAAAATGCGACACAGCATTCTTCTCTTTTCATCTTCTTTTAACACATAGTACTTGAGAAACTCCCATTGCGTCCTTGGGAGATTACAAAGCTCCCAGAAAGCTTCTTTCATGGCATAAAAACTTGAACAATTTCAGCACAGAATTATTTACATTCCAGTTTTGACCTTGCCTTTAGTTAAGCCTAACAAAAGGAGATTAGAACGGAACTCCAGTAAAGAGTGAAAGTACCCTAAACTTACACTTGATGTCCCATAATGAGTATCCTAAAGATGGTAATTTCAGATGGCAATCAGTACAGTAATGAGGCTAAAAGAGTCGTGACTCGATACATGAGGGAGACCATACCCTCATATCGCTCTCTCAAGTTGGATACGACTTGCAATTAAGCTGTCGAGACCAAATTGTTTTAACAATGTGTGGAACCATACGGGGAGCTTTGAGGGAGTGGTTACTCGTGTCCTTTCCAAACCTTGTTTGTAATGATTTTATACTGTCAAGCTATTTCCTGTTTCATTTGGGAACTGCCTAATTTTCTTATTTGGCGACTGTCACACACGAGCTCAGAGCACAGTTAGCAATAGCTCTTCCGTCTTTGTCAAAAGCTACTAGTATGGTAAGGGGAAAGTAAAGCGGTAGTAAGCCTGACGTGTGGGCATGAGTGAAAGGTCAGTGATAACGGGGTGAAACGGTTTTTTCTAATGATGAAGTGAAGCGCAAGCTTTGTTTCCATTTTCCCACCATGTGTTGCCTTGCAGATTACCAACAAAAGAGAAACTTTGGGATTCTAATCAATCACTTTGGATAGGACGGACAAAGGGATCAGGGGATTATGAATTTAGGCTAATTATCAAAACCCACATCTTGCAATAAAGAAAACGCGAAACGACGCAAATAAATTGGCTCCGAGGTGGCTGCATGTTATAGCACCACACCACGCCACACGCAGCTCTTGAGAAATTTCCATTATAGTAGAGGAATGTAGAAACCACCCACAGTGTGTGTCTATCATATTGATCAAATCCCATGCGTACAGATCAGGCGAGGGTCACAAGTTTGTGATCCTGTTAGTTTCCCCATGATTGATTGCGTGTCACTCCTGATTTGATTTGCTCATTCGTCTCCTTCGTTAAAACGTCGTATTGTGTATACTGTAGATGGGATAGATGCAAATACACTGACATTCCATTGACAATGTCGTCATTTGAACATGAAGAGTGGATGAGCAAAGCACTTTGTGAGATTACTAACCTAAAGGATAAAAATTTATGATAGAGGAGCAGCGCCGGTGTAACACTATGGTAGTATAGTTTGACCCTGGTGGTAGTACATAAATGTGGCATGCACGAGTACCTAATCCGCCCTTGATCTCGTCTAAGCCAGTCATAACTTCCCGTTTTGATTCGGCATTTATATTATATCGAGTGAAAGTGTAAATGCAGCTTTTGTGCAGCTTACAGTTTTGTAACCTTTCCCCATTGCCTCTCTTCTTAGTAATTTGGAACAAATTATGAACTTCTCCTTTGCTTCCAGAATTTTAATTCCGCAGATTCAGGACAATCTTTGGGAAGAGAAAGATTTTTTTCTGTAGGCTTTCCCTAGTCTGGCTCCGTCTCTGCACTAATAGTAAAATATAATAGACTCATAAAAGGTCAGGATTCTTAGCATGGAAAAGGACGGAAAACGAGAGGGAACAGAGTAGTACTCGTATATAAAAGAATTTCTCGTCGTCTCGTCCTTTCGCTGACTGACTTTGCAAACAGAAGCGGGATGAAAATTTTTGGTTATGAATTTGAGCGCCTTGGAACAAATACGTCGACATCAGGACTCTTGCCTATCTACCAAGACCAGCAACCCAGTTTTCGTTTTGAGCATATCCGCACGGGACTTTTTTGAACCGAAGAAAACGACATTAAAAACACTGGGAGTCAACAGACTCTTGACTTTCTCCGTTACGTTTTTATCTGGCCCCCGCGTCTTTTCATTTATGCACTTGTCATCCTTTTTCCCTTCCTTTCATTCCTTTAGATCCTAAATAAAATTCTTTTTGATCCCTTTCCAGTTTCAATTTTGTTAAAATAAACTACTCCAATTTATTCGGTTGGGCGAATAGACTCTTCTTATTCTACTTTTTCACAAACCTGGATTCTAATTACATTCAAAAAGAGATTCTTCTTCGTAAAGGATTTTACTCTTTTACGTTATGCTTATAAAATGAAACGGATTTAATTAAACGGGCTTGAAACTAATGAAAACCTCTTTTCACTAAAAAAAGAAAAGAGGGAATCCTAATATCGGGGCTAACCGCTTTTAAATGACAACGAACCATTAGCCTTTGGTGCATGAATATTTTAGTATTTGCTGCAGAGGTTGGAAATTGAACTGGAATTGAGCCTATAGCGTGAATCCAGTGTAATCCAGTTGACCGGAAATTTAAGGTTTAAATGAGGCGAATAGTAGAGGTTGAAATGCGTGAACCCTTACCATCAAGTCCAAGGCAGAAGAGCAGTGTCAAAATTGACATTTTCTTGAATCTTCCCATTGTCGACGATTTTCAGCTTGATCTACGCACCCCAGCTCTGTGTGTAACTTACAGCTTTGACGGAGCGTAATTCTATTTTATTTGTGGACCAGCTCTAGTCCAGAATCCAGTAAAAAGCTGTACGTATATCACGTTTGCACTTTCACGAACATCACACTCACGTCACAAAGAAAATTAGGATTTTCTTGAGAGGAGAAAGTTAGGCTCGTGTGCCAAGAAGAATTCTCAAAGTCACTATCTCGAAGTGTAGGGAAGACTGACTCATTCAGATGTACTCATTAGAGCTTCCAAGCTCCTTTTAGATTAACTTTTCCAAGGAGACGGAATTAAATAAATCCTAGTGTCCTCGGCTGCCAATTTTTCTTCAGAACCTATTAAACATGAAACAATAAAGTTATGATCAAGCGATCGATTGGAGTTCCAAGAAATTCGCGTGAAACGCTTTTGCTCAAGCTGTCACTTAAGGAGCAAAGTGAGCTGCTGAATTATTTAAGCAGGAGAAACTCTTTCTAGACACTTCCAATTAGATTTTTGTCACAAAAGCCCTAAAATCGGACAAATGCCAAGGGAAATGAGGCTACTTTCTTATAAACCTTTCTTAAAAGGAGCGTTAGTTCCGCCCTTAACCTGCTTAGCCTTAGAGAAGATAAAGATTAGAAAAGCAGAGAACTACGGTGGCATATTTTATTCATATGGGGTTGCGTGACAGGTCAAAAGGAGACATGAAAATATTTATTCCATCCCCTTTTTTTCCGTATGCCTTTCCCATCTCCGTATGCCTTGAAGGGAAAACACAAAAGGGACTTGCTCCAGGAGACAAAACTTTCCCTGTCTGTTCTACCATGGCCTGAAACTCCTCATTATCTATGTTGATCCATGTGAAAATTTGGAATAAAACGCGTCTCACGATCATTAGCATACGTGTTCTTTTTTGTATCTTTTAAAAACGGGTGGGGGGAAACAAAGCGGGAAAGGTGCCTAACGAGTCTTCCTTCATGCTTGAACTGATCCTGGTACAATTAGTCAAGGGCCGAAATAAAAGGGGGATCCGTTGACAGGTGGGTCTTAACGCTTTCTTTTTAGAAGGGGAGAATCTGATAGTTTAAGTTCCACGAAAGACGGAAAGGAAAGCAATCAAATCACTAGCTCTCGTGGGGTTTTATCTCATCTCTTCTTGGAAAGCCTTATATCCAGTACCATACGAGTTGAGTACTGGAGGTTCTGCTGTATTTTCAAAACTAAAATTTGGAGCCAAATAATAATGACGGCGGAAGGTGCTGGTAAATCCGTTGAAGGGAATACAACATTGTGGGGACAGTGACTGGGGGAAAACAGAAAGGAGAAAGTCTCTCGAGGGAACTCCCGACACCAAGTCACATCCGGAAGAGACGTCCTTATAACTGAAGAAGAAAAACAATGGGAAAAGTGCAGAGGGAAAGACAAAGATGTTGCACATCTTATAAAGTCTCTTTTCTTTTGGCTCTCTCATTTCATTTCTCATAAAGCTCATTTTACGAGATGATATTTTCCCCCTGCTCCTTTTTTTAAACTTTGGGTTAACTCATTTATATTTGAGACGCTGATGAAATGCTGACGTACCCAACCCGTTTCATTTCGTCTGTTGTGTATAAAGGGGAAATTGCATAATATACGTTTGCTTCATTTCCTAAATTTTATTCCTATGAAAAAGAATCATGCTCGCCTCTTGCTAGGGTATTCCAATAAAATTTGTTCAATTGTGAAGATTCCACTAGGAAATTCTCGCTTTTCAAATAAAACTGGGAGCTTTATAAATAAGCTAGGGAGAAAGTTCAAATAAATTCTGATTATGACTTGAAAAGGGAAAACAAGAAAGGGATGATAAAAAGGTGAAAATAGAGGATCACATATGAATATTTTCCTCTGAAAGAATGCAATTTTGGAATATATTTGCAATAGAGAATTTGTTGTAAATCTGCTTGAAATCAGGAAATCGGAAAAATCAGGCTCTGCTACACTGGCTTTTGCGACAAATTGCGCTTTCTGCACGAGCAGGTTTTTAACATTGATTTATATAACGCTTCAACTGGGAATCTTAAAACTCTGAATCCCAATTTTACAGCCTTAAGTTGATTTGTGCAGTTTAACTTACGGATTCTGGATTTTGTCCCAATGATTTTGCACTGTCACCATCCCGATTCCAACTGAATGCAGAATGCTTCTCCTCTCCGGAAGCTTTCAATGTTACCCCTAGAGTCAGAGGACGCCGAGATCTTGGTACAAATAGTTCAGAGAAAGGAGAGCAAGTGAAAGCACAAAGTAAAAGCTCCACACACCATCTACACTACGCTTGCGCTTGCGCTAATCTTGCTCTGAGTCATCATGTACAAGAGGCTAAAGGGAAGTCCCGTTATCCAGCATTGTATCCACCAAGTTACGAAACGCACTGATTTAGTTTTAGTTTAAAGTGGGAAATTATTTTATTACTTAAACAAAAGGGAAGGGTGTAATGAGAATCATTGTTAAGTTTGGTAGCAACGCCCTACTTCATTTCAGGACGTTTAATCCCCAAAAGTACCACAACCGAAAAGTGGCTTTTCCAACCCAGTAGATAATTCTAGGGACGGGATTTGGCCAAGGGAATCTTAGGTTTTGAGTAACCTTTAAAATAAGCTTGACTTTCTCTCCATGTATATTGTAGAAACCATAAGGGATCAAACTTGGTGCTTTATAAAACTAAAATAAGGAAGATGCTTTCTCCAAAGTTGAATATTAGCAGGGAAACTCATCAATCAAAATCCGTTCCATCATCAAAACTTTCTAACTTAAACTCCTCATCAAAGCCTAGTATTGTTCTCTTCCTCTATATAGTAACACTTCAGAAAATTGTGTATTTGGTACAATGCAACAGACAGTTATGCTAGTGGCATTGGTGAAGCCGGTGTCCTTTTTTTGGCTTGACTGTAATAACATCCATGGCAAGTCCCATTCCTTTCTCTGCAAATTCAATTCAGCTCAAAGAAAGGGAAATGCCTTGTGGGATTAGTTGAATACTAAATGTTAATCTTTCTGACCAAGCCTTTCGTTATCTTTTCTTCCCGACCCCATGCCGTCTCCTGTAAAAGAAATATACAAAAGACTTTTTCCTTTATTCCCTTGAAACTAATTTCTCCCTGATCGTTGTCGCTCCGAGATATAATTATGATGTCATTTTAATTCTATCAGATCTGCACAAAGCACTATTTGCACAAACTTGAAATTGAGTTTGAAGATTATGTGGAATCAAATGTCAAATATTGACTTTGAGGATTGGGAAAAGGAATCAAAAGCCGAGAAAAAATATGAGACTGGAATGTTATAAAAATAAGTTTTTATACTTTACAATCCCAGTGTGGGTTTATAAGCCTTGAACTACAAAGTGGAAATGCTTACTCCTTATTTGGATAAGGGAGAAAGATTCTGTCACATTTGTCATGTTTCCCATCCTTAAGGTGCTTTTTCCATTGTGTGAATACCATGCGATTTAAGGAACTTTGCATATCCAGGTTAAAGCTGGAAGCCTCTGGAAGAGAGAAAGTGATAGGAAAAACACATGGAATGTAAATCGTTCCGTACATCCGTTGTCAGGTGTGTCGATTCTCACCGTGCCTTTCCCTTTTTAACCTTATGCCTGAACTTTCTCCTTCTTCATTGTTTTTCTGAATCTATATAAAAAGAGGCAACAGAGTTGGGTGGGGCATGGCAGCTAATCTGATAGCAATAGGACGAACGTGCTTTGTTTTTCGGTCTAGTGCTTTCTCATTTCTTCGTTTCACAGCCAGTTACTTCCCACCCTGAGACACGCAGAGCCTTCCCGAAGGCGTTAGACGTCCACCTTGGAGGCCAATTTCTAAAGTGTTGATACTGGCTCGAAGCACCGGCTGAATACTAAATCTTCCCTTCAGATGGAAAAAACACTTCTGCGGCTAGATTTATATTTTATGGATTCAACCATAGGAATTGATCAGGAAGGAATTTCTGACCTTTCTCTTTGTAGTTTGGGTGGTAAAGTAAAGTCTTTGATCTTTCAAACACATAGGCAGACGGCATAAAAATTGACCCATATTACGCAGGCATTTCACCTTTATACCGTATGTCGCGTCTTCAGTTTCTACAGTAAGAAATCTCAATTTAAAAAAATGGCCACGCGTAGCTGAAAAAATGACACAAACGTCATCGAATAAATCTCATTTTCATGCATTGCCTGCACCGAATGTGTTCAAAAGTTGACTTTCAAATGAGAAAAAGTAAAATGCATTTCAAAAAAGAAAACTTCCCAAGCAAAAGCCAAGCAAAGTGCATAGAAAGTGTGTGTGTGTGTATTACAGAGTAATTTGTTTTGTCAGTTTTAAACAAAAACTCTCTAGTATCCCATTTTCTCCAGCGGATTCCAGATTTACTTTTGAAAACTTTCCCATGCTTTCTAACTTTTCACAGAGGACACAATATAGCTAAGCGTGTTTTGCAACATTTGCCCCTTTTGTTTTCTCATTGGCTTATTTTCGAATTGTCCCATATGGAAATCCCGTAAATCTGCCATCCACCTGCTACACGCATGTTGATTTTTTATTCGTTAAGAACCTCCGTAAGTCACTATTATTATCTCATTTCCTGTGTACGCCATGTTGATTTCCTGTGTCAATCCAGCCATTTGTGCTTCTCATATCCTCCTCGTGCAGAAAAAAGTTTCCATTTCATTTCAAATTGGTTCAAAATCCAAAAGTTAACAAGTTACATGGAGAAATCAGCCGACGATAGGGGAAATAGGGACAGGAATAAATGCATACGTGTCATACTTGAAGTACTTGCAATTTCTCACCGAGAGCAAGAGCTAAAGGAGGAGAATAATGTTGGCAATAATACTGGATACTACGCATTACCTTATATAAAGAGGGAAAGGCTTCTTATGAAAAATACATACACCGAAAGAGCTAAAAATTTCCAAGATTTACATAATTTAAGCAAATTCGAAGCTCACGAAGGAAACCTTCAAGCAGATATCTTTCAAACTGTACTTGAATATATTTTGCATAAGCAACTAAGATGACATTGTAATCGGTGTTTACGATAGTTAAAACTCTTAGGAAAATTCCAAGTCTGAAACAATAATAGAATTAACTCTCTGCCCGGGTGATAAGGTTGACGACATCCTTAACACGGAATAAAATTAACGACCCCGATTCAAAATCCCATTGGCAATGTCTCGGAGAATTTGAATTTGCTTTCTCCCTTTTTAAAGCCCTAAAATGTATGTATATTCTCCAAGAATGCAGGCAAAAGCTGATCCTCCTGACACAAAGAATATCAATTCTCCTTGGCAAATAGAACACGACCTAAAAACTTGGCTCAAGGAAGACTGTTTGGGCTTAGGTCTCTACTGCTAGCAATCCTGTGATGGAGACGGAATTGCGTGTTCGCAAGGCTGATTGATTGATGACCCTTAAGATAGAGGGACCGGAGACGTGGAGGCTTTTGTAATGAAATAGAAAATCACCCGTTGCTGGAAACAAATGGTTGAATATGGAGAATCCGAGGTAGTCCGGGTGTCTCCTTAACACCGAAATCCTTTCCCCGGGAAGAAAGAAAGTTCAATTGAAATAAGCATTTAAATGATACAAGGAGAAGATAAACCGATGTTTTATGGGCGTAATTATTGGAGGACCATTAAGTGCTTTTTATAGCTCCCACTTTGTTTTCCACATGTCTTACTTTCAAGAAGGAGCGCGGGAGATTAGAACGGGCAACTATACGTTTTCACTACCGCTAGCTCCGCTCGAGCCAAGGAAGCGATGGTACTTGTCGAGTCCTTTTTCGTTATATTCTTCCTTTTTTGGCTCACACTCCAAACTTCCTTTCCTTTCCTTTTCTGCTGAATTAAGAAATGAAAAGGCTATGGCCTCATCATTGCATCAACGTAAATTTAATCAACAGAAAAACTCTTCCCTTGTTGAATCCCTTTCCTCCTTTACGCCTTTCACTTATCCACTTCCTTTTCTCCTTTCTTCAAAATTCATTCCTTTGGCTCTCCTTGGCGTGGGAAGAACGTGAAAGCATTTGATGCGAAAGGAGGAATAGCAGTGGCGGAAGGAAGGTTGAGATATAACTCAAGTTCGAGTGTTCCTATTGATTCCATTAGACCCAGTGGACGTGGTTGGAGGATCTGTCTTTATGAGTTAAAGATGCATGCTTACTAAGGCGTGTGTGGGTTACATGCAAATATCTGACGCACACACTAGGGGAAACAAGAGTAACTAGTAGACGTTGCAGTTTGACCCTGGAGGAAGATTCGACGGAAATAAGTGGAGATTGGTTTATGGTTGAAGTCTTGAGATCAAAGTTAACTCCATCTTCCTACAAGCTCTATACTATAGGGTCCTTAATCTCTCAAGTAAAGTTCCCCACATATTGAGAGGTTAAGATCTTTATAAAAAGTTGATTTTGTCCCTTCCACTTCCCTTAATACCCGGGAATGAGGTGAGTGAAACTTTGGCTGTGTGAAAGAATGTTATGTCGGGAATGTCGTAGTGCCCGGAAGATTAGTTCCTTCTGCCTTAAGGAGCCTTTTAACACACCTGCAGACCCTTTCCATTTCTAACTTACGACATTTTTATTTCCCTTATATGAGGTGAGAGATGGGTCCTTGTGAAAACGCGTGGATGGATGAATAGGATAACACCGTGGAGAAAGTTCAAGTGTTTTAAGGAAAACCAAAGGATTTCCCATGCTGCTCCCGGATGAGAAATCTCTTGAAAGGGTTGGAGGCTGGAGACAAGTTTTTAGAAGATTCTCGTGTGACTTCCCTTTGGAATTTTCAGAAGGCGCCTTGAGACGCGTTTGGCTTTGTATGGAAAGAGTTTTCATGTGTGTGTAAGGCACGCGTGAAAGTTGAATTAAATGAGCGCGTTGTTAAAAAGTCAAGAATATAGGAAACTTATAGCTTGATGAGTAGTTGGTTTTATTCACTCTTTTATTCCACACGACTATAAAGAAAAAGAAAGATGACTGGCACACATTCACTCCGCGGCGGCATTGCTGAGCGGTGCAACTCCGCCGTCACTTGTCTCCGCTAACCAAAAAATCTTGTATAGGAAACTCCTCCTCTTCCGAAGCTTCATACAAAAGCCCATCGTCTCAGTTTTCTCAGTTGCAAAACTAGCTTAGCCTGTGTGACAAATTACTTTTCTACGATTAATCTTGGAAGCTGTCGTCCCTCTTTTCATCTGATCTTGTCTCACAGGACGGAGAACCGCGGATGACTCTGATACGTTTAAGCCTTGTATGGTTCCTTGGTCTCCACTTGTAGGTGGAAGGAAGTACTACACATAGGGTTATTTAAACCTTGCTTTTAGTGTCTGTGCTTGGGAATCTCTAACCCCTACTAGCTTTGGCTAACTACTTTCTCCAAGTCTCTCGGAAATCTGCCTTAATGTATATTTGTATTTTACTAAATCCTCCCTTTTACCGACTTTGCAAAATTTTGATTTGATTAATCTTCCACACCCGCCCATTTTCCACCCTCGAGTCAGTCATTAGATGAAGATGAAAGACATGGAATACGTCTTAAGGCTTACAAATCATCTCCTTTTGAAATTCCTAGAGATCCCACGCACACTAGGATTCTGTGAATAGACACTTCTGCTGTGCAGCATCCACCGAGCTGGAAGGAATAGAAATTAGTGCCTTAAGCTAGACTCAATTATAGTCATGTACTGCTGCTTTCCGGAGCAAACTTTCTCTCACTCCTTGCCAGAGCTCCATTTGGTACGGTGGTGATGTCTAGGAATTTATTTTTGACAAAATAATTAATTTAGCTTGCCGCAAATACCGTGGTTGGGTCGGCCGTAAATTTCATCCCATCAATAACTCTGACTGCTTCCCGGAGAAGTTTATGTTCATTTCATTTGGCGTGCAGAATTGTCATTTGGATCGGACCACTGGGAGATGATGCCTTGGGTTGAGCTTTATGTCTTTTTTCCCGACAGAGAAAGACTGATCAACGGATCAATAGGAAAAGGACTATGGGTACCGGATTTTGATCTTCATTTCAAATGTATGGGTCATGTCAGGCCCAATCTTTGTCACAACTAAAGTGCACATGAAATATGAAATGTACAAAAACCCACTCACCGCAACGCTTGTCATCGTCATCTACTTCCCCCAAACTTACAGTTTCCTGCTCAAAACCTATAATCATTACATGTCAAGTTTTCGATTCAATGAGTAAAAGGATGAGATCTAAAAGTCTTAACTAAAGCACATAAAGGCCACGTCCAAAGTCCCACAAAATACAGCAGAACGACCTGCGAACATTTAACCTGTAGCTGGAATTAATGCCGGTGCTGTAAAAAATGTAATGGACGTGAGTGGTCGTGTTAAGCTAACGACCGTAAAAAAGACATTTGCCATTGACATTTGGCGTCGTCTTACTAATAAAGCAGTAAACTTGACCAAAGTTACGATCCAGTCAGCAACCTTTTTAATAAATATTGCAAAAATAACTAAAAATTTTGATAGCTGTGCATTGTTATGATTGCCTAATGGAGAACTTTCTCCATTAGGATGGAGAAAGTTCGAGTAGAAAGTAGAATACACGCTGGAATCTGTGGAGCTTTTGTAAATCCTATTTCTTCAAAATAGCTATCACCTTTATCCTAAATCTGGTGAAGTTGACAGTGGTGCTTGTGTGAATGTTATACCCGACACAATAAAGTCCCTCCGATGATGGAATGGTGAGCTTTCTATTGGGCCTTTAGAATACAAAATATCAAAAGCATTAGCTTTTCAGCCTGACATTGACAAACTTCTCTTCCATTTCCGGAAGCGTGGCTCACATCCCAAATAATTTCTCAAACTTTCCGTATATCCAGTTTACAAAACCAATATAGGAACAACCTCTTGATCCTTTTAGGGACCAAAGACTTGTAACGTTTTCGTTCCTAACTGGAGAGAAAAATGGAACAATTTCTGGATGCATGCGTGCATCAATAACACATGTAGTGTCCACTTGTTCTGAAACTCAAATGTCCCAGTTTTAAAGTCAAAAGTTTTTAACTTTTACTGTCATATCGTTTCAACTAGAGCAGAAGGTATAAATGAAAAATGTTGCAGTGTGGCCAAGGGAACAAGAACGTCTCCGCGAACAAGAATTTACTTTTCCATGGCTGCAAGATTTTATATCAAGAGCAGTAGGATTTATGGGTTGTATTGAATCCATTCCCATAGATGCACGACGAAAGAAGAAAGTTTTCTGCACATCTATTCTGCTACTATAGGGAGAGCATCACATCGGATTTCGATCCGCCTGTTTAGGCTAGACGTTTCTGCACAATGCAATAATCTTATATAGAGCTGGAATACTTCTAGAAAGCCAATAATAATGGCTTCGAGCTGACGTTCAGAAGAGTTCAATAAAACTTGCGTCTATACTTGTTTATAGCCATTGAATGTACATGCTTGAGAATGTTGGCTCCTCAGTGCGAATTCTTAGGTGACATATCGACGCAATTTCGGATCTTCTGGGATGGTTTCAAGTGGGAAAAGAAGAAAGTGTTCATAATTGAAGTCCTCCTATCGTATATTTGACGCTGTATATTTTCCATGTGGAATTTAAAAGGAGTGAGTTAAAAGGTAAAAGATCAAAGAACTAAGGCTTACGGACCAGGCAAAGGAATCAAATGAGATCGATTGGACCCAAAGAAAAACTCAATTAAATTTTTTGAAGAGGGGATGAGTTCCAAAAGAGAAAACTAAATAAAACCCAAGGAAAAAGTTGAAGATTAGAGTAATTAGCCCAATTCCAATGGGAGGGAAAGCTGTAAAACTTCATTCCTTTCCCTGATTTCTTGCTAGATGCTGTGGTGGTAAAATGAAATTGGTGTGTTTAGAAGCGAGTTCAAACTCCCAGGCTGTATGGCTTGACGCACTCATTTTAATCTTCTTTTCTGGTGAGCTAACGACCACCCAAGCCACGGCGGAAGCCGTGTCTCCCATTGGGAAAAGTGATTTCCAAGTGAAAGATCGTTGACTCTGGAAAATGGAAGGGAAATTAGAAAAAGAAAACCGGCCTACACACCTTTAAAATTTAGACTTTGCTTGCCAAGGGAGTTCAGTGGTGGATAAAAAGAACTCACCCCTTGAGGCATCTCCCATTGGAATTAAGTTCATACACCTTGCCCTAGATTTTTGTATAATTAATTTCTTTAATCAAACCAAAATACATTTAGTGGCAGAGCCAAGATAAGATGCTGAGGGTTTCCCCACACATAGAGAATCTGCTACCCTTCCATTAGATAAATGGAAACTTTACCGTAAACATACAAATCCGATGATTAATTACAATTTCAATTTCTTTGACTTGATACGACAGTAAGAACGGCGAGGCTGAGGAAGGAATTTCCTTCTTTGGATCCTTTTGGGTAGGAACTTCTTGGCATTAATTCAGGATCCTCAGAAAAGGAAATCTTGAGGAGGATATTTAAAACAATTAGAATGAGAGATTAAAGAAAATTCCAAGTTGGAGAGACTTACTTTCTCTCCTTGATTTATTCCAACTATGGTAACTACTTTCACTGCTAATTGAATATTCATGAGACACTCTCACGATCTCCACTGTGAGAAAAGTCATACATGATGCACATTCATTTCCTTGTGTTCCATTTACTTTATTGAGCACATAATGCGCGTCGGAACTAAAAGATTATGCTACACGTCTTCTCTTTTGGGTGTCACTGTGCCACAATAATGCTCCAAAATATCATCACTCCTTCTTAAGTACAAGAGAAAAACAATATTTTTCAGCGCACTAGCTATATTGACGAAAAAATGAACTTTACTGCCAAAGTTTAAATGTTTCTTTGTCGTTTTCCGTTTTTGTTTTATTTTGATCGTGACAGGTATAATAACAGGCCCTCTTCAATGTGAAACAAATACAACCTTAGCGTGCAGTTTTTGTACAGATTTGTGAGCCTGAAAACTTTCTCCCGTGAGAGAAAGTAGCCTATTTAGAGCAGCTGGCAAAGGACACCATATGGCGTTCCCAAATTATTTACACAATTATTACTTGCTAAATTACGACTTAGCTGGGGCCACTTTTCCTTTGATTTTGTGGAAACGACAATAGCAATTTCCCAGTAAGTCGTTTTGGACTCCCTTGTCGTATTTTAATTACGAAAACTTCAAAAGTCAACTCCTTCTCCTAAGCGTTGACAAATTATTGTTATACCTCCAAGGGGATAAAGTTCATTTTGAGAAAAGAATTGATGAACTCTGCGGAAAAGCTGTATGGTAATGATAGCAAATTTTGATATGGAAATGAAGCGGCCGTACTTTAAAGAGCTTAGAGTCAAAATGAGCGCTAAGTGAAGGCTATCAATCTTTTCCATTTAAACTAATCCTGCTAGAATGAGTAAAATCATGAAGGGCGGATTAACTAAGAAAGTGTAGTTGGAAACTGAGAAATGCTTTTCTTCACCGAAGCCTTAGCCTTGCTAAAAGGAAAAGGCTGTCCTTTATTCATGGGCGAAAGGAAGCCAAGAAAAACCGATTTCTTAAGACGACGCACTTGTCATGGAAAGAAGCGACGCAAAAAATGTGCTGAAACTGCAACTGTTGTCAACTATGGATTTAGATAAGTGAAGTTGTGAGGAGCTTGGTGTGAGTTTTGCAGATACGGAAGAACGTTGTGTGCAAATCTTCAAAAAAAAGCTGGCAATATGTTTGTCACTTTTTTCTTCTTAACTGTATAGCATTGTAAAAAATCTAGATGATTCAGAATTATAAAGGGCCTTTATGCTTCAGACATTTGGCGCCTGAAGCTGGCTTTTGATGATGACATTCGGTTGCGTTAATGAAGCTTCCATGAACGTAGTTCTAAGAGCATGCGGTACTCAAGGGAACTCGATTATTAGAATTTTGTTCAATTCCACGTCGCGTCGTCTGCAAATAATAGACTTTAGGTGCATATTGCAAACTTTATGTATTACATCGAATAAGCTCCCGGATGCATCCGGTATTAAAGCCTCTTTAACGACCCCGAAGGAAGTGAACGAAGTGAAAGGATTGAATAGAAGATGATGAGGTGGATCGAGTTTCAAATAAACAGATACACCCTCAGTCCCAACGCCTAAGTTTGACGTGGAGGATGATGTGATGAGAGCTAAGGGGATGAATATCGATCTTATTCATTTTCTTTTGGTTTACGGCAAGAAAGTGATCCCCAAGAACTTAGTGATCAGTAGAGGAGTTACGAAGAAGCCTTGGAGTTACATTCTAACATTCTAAAATGACTCGGGAGTTGAATGGATTCAGGTCGTCGAGAGAGACTTGGAAAGAGACTTCTACACAGGCCAATATGCTTTATGGGGAAAGTTGTCGGCTGGGAGATAGAAAAGTTGGAAGAAAGTGGTGGGTTTGGTGCACGTGTGAGGGAGATCTTATAAACCCAAAGCTTCCGCCAAAATAAGAGAAATTCCATATGTATTGGTTTCTTCTACGGCCTGTAGCACTTCCGCCATGTTAACTCATCTCATAAGTATTCTACGTGGATGGAATTCAAAGGGATTTTCCAATTTCATTTTTTCCAATATTGAGTTAACAGTGCTTCTTCCATCTCGTCAAGTACTATATTACAGCAGATTTCAAAATATTGAGAAAGTTTGGGAGATGGAAGGAAAGTAGGAACTGGACAGCGCAAAGGAATTAAAGAATCGGAGGTGAGCTCTTGAGATATGGCGCAAAAGTTATCTCCGCATGCGCAATGCTTAATATTGTGTTTTTACGTACTTTGTCCCAACTTGGTAGCCTTCTTTAGCTTATGTACCTTTGCTTATTATCCTTAGCTTATACACTTAAGCATGACAACAACGAATTTTAATAATGCTTGTTAGAAACATTAACATTAAATGGAAACTTTTTTCTTCATGTTATATTAAACGGTTTGTAAGTTACGATTATGATTGTACTAACATCCCAGCCTTCTTTTCCTTATGACACATCCCAATAGCAACGACAAGTCTCCCCGTATACTTTTATAACTCTGAAAATGCTTCTGTTCTTTCTCAAATGACGGAAGTCGTTCCATACTTTTTATACTTCATCACATCTCCCCAGTTTTATATCTTTCAAACTCAATTTGTTTTTCCTTTTTTACAACAAAACTTTTGATTTGTAAGACATGTAGGATCCAAATTTTTAATCAAGTTGAGAGCGAATCAAATCTGCAGGAGGTGAAAGTTTGATAGTGAAAGTAGAGCAAAGGGTGGGTTGATGGCATCATAGGTTTTGTGATTTTGAACGAGGTGTTTTGGCGTGACATTATTAAAGGATGATTTTATCACGATGAACATTATAAAGTGGCACTTGAGGGGTCGAATGGAGTTCTGCCTTGTGTGTTCCTGTTTAGCTGAGTTGTTTAAAGGTAATAATACAGTGTGCTCGTGAGTGGGAGGATGATGCGACCGTTTTTGGAGTGGGTAAGTGAAAGCACTTGTTATTCGATTCAATGGAATTGAAATGAAGTCGCCTATACTACCTCCTGAGTAAGCTGATTTTACAGTCAAGAGGATCCCCTTTCTCTCCGTATTTACTTTCCTCTAAGCCTGTCTTCACATTTTCTCCCTCAAAACAAATTCAAGTTTGAAATCGAAACGATACTAGGACGTGTGCAATTCCTCTGGAGAACTTCAGAGTCCATCATCATGTTTCCAGCAAAGGCACACGGAGTACGTGCTGAAAGAAAATATTTTGTATTCCAAAGCTAGCAAATTTTAAGCACTCATCTTGAATACACACTACGTTTACAGTTTTCATGACTCAAAATCCCCAATGCATATTTCTCCTTTTTATCCCAGTACTTTCTCTTCCCCTTTCACTTCCCTCGCGCGGAACCAAGCAAAGCAGAAGAAGTGGTTGACTCCATTTTGTTCATTCATCCTTTGTAACTTCCCGCTCTCTCCAGGCTCATGGTTTTGTACACTCAATCAGAAATGAAATGGTTCCACATGCAAAATCTCTTTGCAGTAGTCAAAGGTTGCTTTCGGGGATAGGTTTGGGAGTCCCTATTGGTTTTGTTCCACGTCAACAATCCCTAGACTTGTACACACATTCCAATCCCATTTCTATTTTGTTGAGTAATATACAGAGAGTTGAGGCTTAAGATGAATCTCCAGAGATTCCTGAATGAGAATAGGATTAAACGAATTCCACTGGGATGATGTTTGGACGGGGATGACAACATTTCAATAAAGGAACCAATTAAATTTGACGCTGTGGTGTATCGCTTCAAGTGCCTTTTCCTCAGTGGAACGTCAATCCTCAGAGCTCTAAAGTAACTAGATTACTCTCCGTATTTTGCCTACTCTACTATGCATCCTCATTGAAATCAAAAGGCTGAAATAGCAGTGCACTTCTATGCAAAATCCCAAAGTAATATGGCTCCAGTAGTTGGCTTTTATGTTTGCCTTGACCGCTTGTAAACCAAAAAGGAATCCGAGAGCTTGTCATTTAGAGTAAGCATAATGGAATCCTTCGTTCATAATACTACTGATGGTCCATATCTCATTCTAAGGATAGGCCTGGCTAGAGGAAGCATTTTGCTTTCTTCTTCCCGTATTATGTCACCGTAACTCAAGCCTAATACTCGGGCATTGATGTCGGTTACGAAAGTCTCAACTGGTTTCCAGCAAGCGGACAGAAAAGTATCATTCATCCCTGTCCCGAGGAAGAAAGGATCATAATTTCCATTAAAATTGAATGCCTTTAGTTGTCGACCGACGAAAACTAAAAAAATCCTCTAGTTTCCACACACAGAGACACACAGACATCTCATGCCCATCGAGAGAAAAAATTTGAGCAAACTTAAAAGAAATGTAGCTTCCCCCGTATTATTAGAAAGCATGATGGTTTCCCATTCCAAAGTTTTCCACACAAGGAACTGACTACTGTGAGATTTCAGTTATAGCGCTCTTACCCATCGAATATTACCTCGTCTAGATCGTCATTTCCAACGTCGAGGATTATAAAATTTCTCTTATGGATACTTACTTTCAAAGAGAATTGCAATTACATTCAGCTAGGAATCCTCGTATTCTAATCCTTTGGCGAGACATTCGAACTGAAATTCTAGTGAAGGTGAACGAGAGCCTCTTTTAATGAAAACGAGCCGTGGACGAGCAGTGAAAGCAAAATTATAAGGAGACTAATAGATACAACTGGGAAAGGGAAGAGCCCATTAAAGCTATTAACTTTCTGTGTGCAACTAATAGATCCTCATTTCAACTCTGTAGCCTTACTGTAGCTTCTACCCCTTCCTCACTATATGGAGAATTAGAAAAATAAAAAAAGTATGAAATGAAATACTTAAGACAGAATTAGGTCGTCAACTTTTCCCTTGGTGGGTTGTGAAGAGCCACACAGAGAAAGTCCGCCTGTAATCTTTTGTAAAGATTCAATTCTTCGTCCGAAAACCTAAAGCCAAGAGAAAAGCCTCCTAGATTTAGACGAAAGAGAGAAAAAGCTTTAACATGAACCTTATAAATTTAACCATTGAGCAAACCCATAAACAGCACAGGAACATTCCCAAAGTCATAAATCTCTCGATGAGGAACAAGGGAAAGGGAAAAAGACGCTTCTTTTTCTTTCTCTTTTTTAGTAAAGCTTTGTACTTTCTCTTTTCTTCGACCATTATGTGCATCTCAAGAAAGGGAAATGTGGACAGGATTTTTTAACAAGAGAGACAGATAGCTTCACTTGAGAATATCAAAAGGATTTCATAATTGCAAAGTTCGCTTTCATTTTTGAAGAATTATAAAAATGAATGACGTGTAATTTAGTGGCTATAGTTCTTTCTCCTACGATGGCAATGTCATTGTCAATGAAATTGGAGTTTGAGCATGTCCGGCAATGTGGCCGGCAATGTCAAAATCCGAGAACCTATTCATGCTAGTATAACAAAGCAGGATTTTTGGTTAGCATCAAAAGGTCAACTGCATTCCCGCCCTTTCCCGCCAGGCACGTAGTACCGTATAAAAGTATAGTACCGTTTACATGAAGGGGGTCAACCGGGTCGCTAGGTCCAAGGGAACTGGCACGTAACTCGGACGTGGTTAGTTTAGGTTTTTCCTATTAAAGCCGCCAGTAATATTGTAAACGATCTGACTACACTTAGTTTTAAAGTCTGTATTGTCCGATCAATGTTTAAGGATTCCATTACATCAAAAATATTTCCAATTGCTATAATTGGAAGCATAGTGGAATACGGAAAGATTTCGAGACAGAATCTGAACTTTCATCTGTATCAAAAGTTCAAGATCAAGCTTTATACTGTGGGATTTTCTTGCAAACAATTACTTATTATTACCTGCCAATCAGCAATTGGAACTCAAGCACAAATGCTTTTTTCACTAATTGCC
>VNWY01000314.1:0-54294 GCA_009869845.1 Pseudachorutes palmiensis
ATCCTTCATTCCTCGGCTCCGGTCCTCGCAGCCCACCCACAAGTGGGTCCACAGGGTGGGGGCTGGAGTCCTGCTACACTCCCCGCTCGAAGTGTGGAGCGACACGAGAACGGGGGTCCACGTCCCGCGCTCTGGGCACCCAACAAACGGGTGGCAGACGCCTTCTCAAAAGGTCACAAGGGAACCCTTTTCCCTCTATTGTATTGTGCTCGTGACTTGGCCTTATCCCTTGGACTTGACCTTGTTTTTTTCCATTGTTGGAATAGTTTTTCTAAATTCCATGCACTTGACATTTTCCTAAGGAGATGACTCTGTGAAACTTTTGGCAAACAGAAAGAATGAGGCTGCAAAGGCGTGTAGTGATCAAGTTTTTGGCGTAGTTTTTCCTTTATGAAAAAGTACAGTTAAGGACTGTGTTGTTGAGATGCAAATTAATCTGCTCAAGTGGATTTACATTACTTCATACGAATCCTCATAGTCCTTAACACTTATCCATTATTTTAGCCCAATGGGAATTGGGAGGTCAGCACCTCCCCTTCTGTCTTCATTGTCGGAATAATTGTCAAAACGCGATGGGATGATTAAATCCAATGAAACGGGAGTAAAGGGCTTGGCCCCTATTTTCCAAAATGAAGTCCTTTAGCAAAGACCCCGAGTGGAATAATCGTCTCACTTTTTAGCACATGACTTTACTGGCAGGGATTAATCCCAACAATGTCTAAATCTAGAACACACGCAGCAGGACGCGTTTTATCAGAATCATCAAGAGTCCAATGAAGCCGTAATTATGCAAATAGTCAATTGGATATGGTTGGATTGTTGTTAAATGTCACTTTTCGAGATGGATCATGGAGCGTGAGGCTCTTGATGAGGAAATTGTACTCATTTGCTAAATCCCATTAAGGACGCTAACAAGAAGCGGAGTTTGCAATGAAAAGAAATGGAACAGAAGATCATTTGCTTCCAATTTGGGCCATACAAGTTAAACAAAAGGAAAGTACACACTTTACTTTCACACAGCAGAGTGCCCAATTCAACACCAGAAAAAGCTACCTATACAAATACGAGTTAGAATTAAGATTTGGTTTCTCATTGAAGCACTACCTACCAATCGTAAGAAGAATTCATAACTATAAACTGGAATTTTTTTAACGGCGTCAAACTGTGACAAGTAAAAATGACAGTTCTTGTCCACTCCATTGGGTCACACGGGTAAACGCACTTGTCATCCCCGCATGTCACCCACTTCGTCAGACCATCATCAATTAATTGAAAAAATAATCATTGAAAAAATTAGACCCACCTCATCAAAAACAAGAACAACCGATCAAATCTCGTTGCTTCAGAAAGTTCCAATTTCACTCACAACTTTCAATCATTTGCAAAGAATTCAACAGATATAACGGCTTGATTGAAACAACGTTTTGCTGTACGAATCTCGACTATGGTGAGAAGGGAATAACTGGGATTATCTTAATAAACTAAACTTTTTTCTTTGGAATTTAGTCAACAGGCAACTTCGAAGTGTATTAGAAAAAAAGCAATATCAGATCCAGATTTTTTTTCAATTGCCAAATCAAGAATTTTTGCAAAAACATGAATGCAAATGAAATTATGGTAAAACAGGATGAATTCCATTTCCATTGTATCCTGAAAAGCCTTTGCAGCGCTTCATTTCTTTTAATATCAAATTAATGAGTAGATCGAACTACGGAGGTATTTTAGTATGGAGCAAACGGAACTACGGTAGGTTACTCAGAATTGACTGTTTAATGCTTTTTAAGCTTTTTAATTCCCATCTTTTTCTGCACATTTGTTATTTTTTGTTCATTAATTTACTGTATGTAATTAACGGTTATGTTTTTGATTCCTACTGATGAATTGACACTTGGGAACAATTAACATTTTTGAAGAGAATAGCCCGTGTATCCCTATGTGTTTCTTTCTATCGTGAGAATGCGAGTATTTGACCTACATATTCTGTGTCATAGACAGGTGCCTTTAAATACAACCGTGACAAGTACCCTCCACGCTTTCGACGGCCATAACATGGAAATTATTAAATGCACCCTCATCTCTCGTCAATTCGTCACTCATGCGCATAAATCATCGATTGAAACCATCGACTCATCAACCAATTAACACACGTAGCACAGGTGGCAAATAAATAGAAGAATGCGTCAACCCAATACCTGGTTAAAAGGCCTTGAATTTTAGATTTGTTAAAAATTTATATTTAAAGTGACGTCAACGGTGTAGAGCTGACTGGCAAAGTTCCTGGTCTTGAACTTGAAACTGGTCTGACTTGTCTAGTGTCGTTTCCCTGCTGACCGCATTCCACGGTGACCTCGTATGCACCCCTGCCAAATCCCAGCCCTTTTCATTCTGACAGAGTCCACGGGGATATTGCAAAATACGATCAAAGATGCTGAACTCACATTAGCCCCGGGAGGTCTTTAGCCAAAGATGTGCGCAACAATAAATGGAAACAATGGGAAGATACGTGTGCGAGACAAGGATAACCTAATAACTTTTAACCCAAGAGAATAAAACGACATGAGTAATTGCAATTTTAAATGAATGGACCAAACCCCTATGCAAAACTGCAAGAAAGGCTCCCAAGTCCCAAACATCCCAATGGAATCCGACTCAAATCGTTGCGTTCTTTTCAAACCTTACCGTTGCTGTGGACAGGAGGAGGATGACAATTGGCAATCCGCGTGGCAGAATCATGGCCACTTTATGCGTTTATTAGGACCTTGGCGTCCCGGCTTGGTGTCAACTTGACCTTGATGGAGACAGGATCCTGAAATAAATGACACATAAACTCAAATTAGATCCTTTGATTGTCGCAATTTCTCTGAAAACCACTTTAATTGGTACTTTGTATAATTTACGCAGTTTTTTCTTAAGTTTCTCTTTGATTATTTTGTAGTTTGGGATTGTATATTGTGAAAAGGAAATTGGTCTTGAGGACCTTTTCATAGCCTTGGCCATCAGGGGAATTGACATCGTGCGTAAATTGGATTGGTCGTAGTTCTCGCTTCCTTTTAATTGAAGGGAGAGTTGGGGATTATCGTTGACATCTTTGACACACCGCCGCGTCTCCCAAAAAATGAAAAGTCAAAAGGAGCTTCATTTGCATACAAAACTCTCATCATTAAGTTACACGCTTGGTAGGCAAGAAAGCATTCCTTCGTCACCCTTTCTTGAATCCCTTTGTAAGGTAGACGAAGAATTTTAGATTGCAAAGACAAAGGCACGTCTAGGAAATCCTGTTTCATCTTTTGCATTTATTGACATGTGGACTGCTTTTGGGAAAAGTGAATTTATGCTCAAAATGTCTGGCTTTCTAGGTCAGTGGAATCAGAGTCGCTTTTATTAAAATCATCAACACTCCTCTCCTTCATCGTAAAATAATTAAACAGAAACAGTAAAAGTTCGCTGATGAAATTAAACCAAATTAGATGAAAACGGAAGCATCGCTTAGACGCCGGTTGAAAATCTCCACAAAAATGCAATGGTCAAAAAGTATTTCACAGCTTTTTATTCTCATTTGAATTGCCTTTGGAAAGTCTATTTTCATTCATTTTATTTACTTGTCAATTCATAGTAAACACTATATGTTTTCATTAGAAAAAGCTCAATTAGCAGAAATTAATTTTTAAACCGCAGTTGACCAAATAACCCATGGCCTAATTTGCTTCAGAATCAAGACTCTATAGTGCTGTGTTCTAAGGATTTACGTTCAAGAGAATTGGAGAAAGCTCCACTTGCCAAACGACTTTTTTCATTCACCCTTTGGCTTTAAAAAAAAGCTGAAATTGGTCCACAACTGATGACATACTGAAAGGAAAATGAACCACAGCATCCCGCAGAAGGATGAAAATTTAGTATCACTCTCCCTGTGATGAGAAAATGATCATTAGGAGATGCGAAACAAGGAAATTGCATGGGAGAGACAAGTGGAAAATGAAGGATGACGATGACACTTTGTGTATAAATCATGGCATTATTTCCTTACACAAATGAATCACACCTTCTCACTTTTGATTCCATTGTTCTCACCAATTTGTAAAAGAGTGAGAACATTCTCATATACACGGAAGAGTTTTTAGAATCTGTGAATTATTAATTTGATTTCGATCGAAAGAAGGGAAAAGTGTGTCAAGATTTGGATCAAAAAGGAAATGAATCATTAATCTTTTGTGCGAAACAAGCTTAGCCCATTGGGAGCATTTTTAGTAAAAAAAAGTTCTGCAAAGTTCTTGCAAACATTCGTTTTAACCCTAGACCTTGAAAAAGTGGAAAAGGGAAAGTTCACTTCCGGATGTTTACTTTCACTTGTGAAATATTTTTTTTATGCTAAAATTTGTTAGCTAATCATAAAATTCAATAATAATAAAAATAAAAATAAAAAGATTTGTTTGTATACGAAAGCTCTGTGCGAATGCTGCAATAAAAATTTGCAAAGTTGCCATTGTTTAGTACAATCAACTGCTTGAGGAAAAGTGCGAATTTGAGCAGTTTTTAACAATAGAAAGTAAATGCCGAAAGTCATTCTTCTGATCTAGGGCAGATAATCAAAGCACAGGGGGTAAAGATAGAGAATTCAAGAGCAGAAAAAATTGTCAATTAAAATCAAATGCAGCTGCAGGAGCTTCACGTTTCATGCTCTTGAATCCAAATAAAACGATGAATCTGAAGGGATAAATGAGATTTCAAGTGTACCAAAATAGGGGCAATAAGAGCAAATAATAATCACACACCCTGGCTTAATCACTTAATTCTGCACGCTCAGGAGCATCAAGAATTAAGTAGTTAATTGATGCGTAAACGCATTTTTCAAAGATATCTCTGAAAAACAGTTTTGCATAGGTTAGGCGCCGCTCTGGCATTTTTCGACAAAAGGTGTCTCTACCTTTTAGACCAAATTTTTTAGATTCCGTGATGCGTATTGCTTACAAATTCTAAACCAAGAGTTTGAAGTTTTCCTTACGTTTTTTCCACTGATTTGGTCCCAATGAAAAGGTCAAAAGGTGAATCCGTTGTTGACACAATTCCACTTTTAAAGTTTTCACTTTGGCGTGTATCCGGTTTCCTGGCACTGCGGAGAGCACTGACGCCGTTCACATAACGCTCTTGGTCCCAATTGGCTCCTACTTCCAATTGGCTCAAGGTGACAAATCCTGCGGAATACTTCCTGCCTCTGCTATTGGTTCCTTAGGCTTCGTCACACATTTCACTCTATACAAGGGAAGAGTTTTGATTTTGACACGATGATCCCTTGGATTGTTGTGAAGCAGGATGAGCAGAACTGGTCTTTTTGGTTCAAAGTTTACACCCAAAGGTGGGTTGGAAAATATGTTCACACGAGTAAGAATGAATTCAGTGAAATTATTAAAAAGGACGAGTTTTTTTTGTATTATTTTATAACGGTGAGACTCCGAGTCACTTTTCAGGTTCTATAGGCCAAACCTCAAAGTTTAAAGAGGAATTCAATGATCCTTAGGACGCAGTGGGGCAGTAAGATGATGCTTCCTTGGAGGTGCTTGTTGATCCACCATCGACTCAATAATGAAGTGACCAAGTGACTCGGGTTGGTCAAACGATAATAATAATGAGGCTTGCCAAGGATGCCAAGGTGGGCTCTACCTTGTACCTCACAGAAGCACAAGGGAAAAGTGCTTCAAGTTGCAGAGATCTTCTGCAGTCCACCTGTCCACCACCTTCATTCTTCTTCCGAGGAACAAGGGAAGCCGACAATTCAGTCACCACCAGACATCATTCATCAGGACAAACTTCACCTATAAACCTACATGGACAATGAGATGTTGACTTAAACATCAAGACAATGAATGAAAGAAACCATTTTCACTATTTACAACAATTTCGCACATTCCTACATATTCGCACAAATAAGATCACAAAAACGACAGCGTCCAAGTCCTATTCACACCCTCACATTTGCTTAACGCCATTTGAAATTTTTAATTTTTCTGGATAGGAATCTAATAGAAGATTCAAAGTTTGCGTTTCCTCATCGTTCAAACTTTTTCTAAACACAATTTTAATGGGATTTTCAATGTTAATTTTTTTGCTAAATGAGGTGAAAGTATTGGTCAATTTTAGCCCCAATCACGTTGTTAATTATAACCGAGTTCCAACCTGATTGAGGAATCTTTTGTGATTGTCGCCCATTCCATTTAATGGGTCTTAATGAATCCTCCGTGTTTTGAGAGGATTGATAGGTCGTTGAAGTATCTTGTATCCTGTAGTACCAGCACAAAGGGCCCTTGAGTGGATTTCAATGTCAGTCCCAATTGGGAAGATCTTTATTGATTAGTGCTGATGGGGACGTTACATTCGTGTCATGCTCCCAGGGAGGATCACTCTCCCTGTCATCCACCGCCGCGTCTCCCATTGAACAAATTGATTGTGTCAAAATGATGAGCTCAATCAGGAAATTCATTCCAAGGGATTCCAAGACCAAGGGCTCCTGGATCTAAGGGTGTGTGGATGTGTTTGTTAAAAGTAACCTTCACCCTATGAGAGCGTGAAAAGATGTTCGTTCGCCCCAGGAATCCAAATTCTAATTAGGAATGAATAAAAAATCGAGGAGGGGATGATTGTTATTACCACCTGAGAACCCATACAATCCAGCCATCAACAATCCCTTAAAATGCATCACACAAATCCTGTTCCACTGGGTACTAAACCCGGTCTATTGTTGTCCAAAGGCAACGTGGGTATAGCGAAAAATTAGGTCAGCCATGTAAATTACCAAACCTCCAAGGGATGAAGAAGAAACAACCCTTCAACACCAACGGTTATAAAGGGCACCTCACTTCCAAATCCATGACATCAACATCTACACGAAATAACCTCAAAATATCAGCATTTATAGACTGCGGAACGACTGTGGAAACAACTGAATAGATAGACAAAATACCCGGATTTTAGAATTCCTATGGTATTTTTCACGGCGTATAAATCTACTCAAAATCGGGCCGAAGAAGGTCATTGATTCAGGAAATTCTGGATTTTGAGCCAGGTCACTGCTTGAGGTCACTGGTTGAGTGTGTCGTTTGATATTAGTTCCTGTAATTTATTTTATGGAGATGAGCATTCATTATTTACTGGACTCGTGGGCACACCCAGTGACTATTATGTGCTTGTTCATGTCTCATAAATAATTCTTGGCTTCTCGGATCATCCGCTGGACGGGTATCGCTGGAATTCAGTTAGGCAATGCATTGGACGCGACAGAAAGAAATGGAAAGGGGTTGACCCTATTATTAACCCATACGAGGAAGATTATTCAAATTTTCCATAAAAGATATTCGGAAAAGCAGCGTTCCTCATGTGTACCCTTAGAATCCTTTTATTCCCGATCTATTGTTATCTTTGTATTCTTCCTGAGCTCATCCACGGTTCCGGTCTGTCACCTGAACATCCTCATTTCAGTTTTATTTTCGGCCATTTCCTTCAACAATTTTCCCATCAAGGCTTCATCGTGCCTTTGAAGAATTTCCCTTTCAATGATTATCCTAACGGGATCCACCCTTATGTTCCAGGGATATTAAGGGCACCCTACAGACCCAAATTCACACCCCTAAAACTCATCCCTTAGGTCAACTCTAACACGAATTTTTATTGCCGACAGAATAAATATATTGACATTGGCCATACGAATGGAAGAACGACGTGTGTGCATTGTAAATCTCATGATGATAATTCCTTCACGGAGGTACCTTAGGCACCTAGCGAAACAGAAAAGGAACCAAAATAAAAAATGAAGTTAAACCTAGAACATGCAATTTTGAACCAGTACAAGTTCCAGCTACTGGATTATTCGGATCAGGGATGCACTTGACACCAGGCAAGCAATCAACCCGCTTCTTTGTCGGATGGAGGTCACACATTGCGCCACTAGTTGCAAAGCACTTTCCGAGCTTGGCGTTCCATCGTGTGTTGAGGTTCGATGGCAAATTAGCACTCCCCATCGTTAAGGCTTCAGGACATTGACATCGTCCCTCGTAGCAATGGAGGTTCGTTAGCTGGTTGTCACAGCCATCAGTGTGTCCTGTTCCAATACAGAAACTTCCTGGAAAAATGACAGGTCAAAAATTAATGATACAGTACAACCTTCCTAACAAGCTTGCTTCTGCTTGGTCATTACCTTTGACAATTTGACTGGCGTCGACGGCAGATAGAATGAGGCCACAAAGGATGAGCAATTTCATTTCGTTCAAACAGCAAACCTTTGCAAATAAGGTGATTTTAGTGTATTATTTTGTGCAAAAATCTCACCATGAATAGAGAGATGATCTTATAGAGTGCAATCCTAGAATCCCAAGGCCAGGGTTTGCAAATGTCTTTTGTAATCTCTGTTATGCTCGGAAGAATAAGAAAATCAATGCCTCTCGCGCACGAGCTGAAACTCCTTTACAACCTCCGTTTTTGCACAAATCCTGCCAAAAAAGCATTTAGCCAAAAACATTGATGACTTCATAAAGCAAAGCTTCTGTTTTAAATGCTTTTGATTAACGGCAATTAAGGTTAAAGGCAAATTAAGATATTCCCAATGTGGTTGACAAGAAATTCTCATCAAATGGAAACCGGAAGGCAACAAAGTTTCCAATTGTTGGCCATAAGTGCGTCAGACTTTTATGAATTCATTTCGAAACAAATTGCAGATGAAATACATTTTGGAAACTGATAAAGGTTATCCCCGTGTACAAGTTGACCAATTACCTCAATGCATAACTAATTAATTGCTAAAGTTTGTTAACAAAACTCTCACTCTCGACGGGACACTTTCTCCGCTGCGTTTAAGAGCACCTTGACCAAACCTTGACATTGCCTTTAACTTGAAAGGAAAACGAGTTTTAATTAAGTTAGTCATCACAAGATGCTTTCCATAAATGTCCCAAATAATTCATTAGGCTAAACAATCACAAGATCTCATGAATAACTCGACCACCGCATCCACACGCGTTCCTACTTCCTACCGTTCCAATCTACTTTAGTTGTAGGTTCAATTAAAATATATATTTAAAGACAAATCTCAAACTAAATCGACCATTACACTTTCACCTCATCATCCAGCACAATTTTTGTCATCTTCTTTTGTCAAAGGCGTGAAGGGGAAAAGAAGGATGAAAGTGTGTACTTAATTTTGATTAACAGAGCATAGGCAAGGGTAGGAGGGAGGTCATTGATGCGCCGCGTATTCTTCTTGGTCATTGTCTCGATCCAATTTGGCATTTCTATGAATTGTAAAGGGAATAGTACTGCTGTGATTGACCATTCCCACCAATAGCTCCGTTGTTGTTGACATGGTTGTAGTGCTTGACATGCGGGGTGCCCACAGTGGCCCTGTTTTCATTGCCGTAGTACCCACCCACGCGATTTAGCCTGTCATATACTCGGCAAGTGTTCAAAGCTTTCTTTCGAATCCCGTTGAAGGAATGCTTTCCCGTTGTTGTTACTACCCGATGGGTACTGGAGGTAGGACGGAGGTTGATGATGCTGATACTGATGACTTTCCGGACTTCCGGCACCGTTGTTACTCAAATGAGGAAAGTGAGTAGCGTTCGTGGTCGACCCTTGGTTGCTATGATTGTTACTTCGTCGGATTTTTTCAAATTCCTCCAAGTCTGAGGTAGGCAAGCGAAAGGTGAAGCCGTTAAAGTACTGATGGTACATCAACTGCTCACATGTCCAGCGCTTGACTGGATCCCTGGAAAAAAAGAAAAATTGGAAACTGTGGTGATGGGACATTACTTTCCAGTTTTCACCTGTCCAAACATTTGTAAAGGAAATCCAACGTCTCTCGGGATGCGGATTTCGGCATTTTCGATTCAAGGGGGTCCCTTGAATCTGGCATAGGCAATGTCACCCCAGCAAAGAATTCGTTAGCCTAAAAATGTAATATCGACTCGACTGTGAAATGGTGATCTTTTGAAAATGGAATTTTCCACATTCTTTTTGGAAAATGGATGAATGGTTTGGAAACGTACCCGAAAGATTTGCATGTGCCTTGGGATCAAGTCTCCCATCGTCTTCCGGATGAGGTACAATTGGTCAACGTCGGATTTCCCTGGCCAAATCGCTTCGCCCTTAATAAGCTCGGCAAAAACACAACCTGTAATTATCCGAAAAAACAAAAGGAACATAAATGACATTGACAGAGGTCAAAACCTTGTTCAGTTCATAAATAATTCTACCAGGTCGATATTTTTGGAGAAAACAAAAGTGTCTCACCGATAGCCCAAACATCAACGGGAGAGCCATATTGTGTGTCCCCCACCAGAAGTTCAGGAGCACGGTACCTGGAAACCAATTTGAATGATTGATTGATTGATTTTCCATATCCTTTTCAATTTTCTCAAAGCCTTGAACTTTACCATCGAGTTGCAACGTAATCCGTATAATTCTCTCCGGGGCTTAGAATTCGAGCGAATCCAAAATCACATAGTTTTACAACCCCGTCCTTTGTAAGTAAAATATTTTCAGGCTTGACATCACGATGGATGCAATTATGGGTGTGGACGTAGGCTAGCGCTTGAAGCGTCTGGTACACGATCCGCTTCGTCAAGGTGTCAGGTACTCCCTTTGGATACTTTTCCAGTTCATTGAGGACCGTGTGGTCGCAGTACTCGAACACAAGGTGAAGTCGCTTCCGCCGGCGGAATACTTCCATCAGGTTGATCAGGTTGGGATGCTTCAGGTTCTTTAGCATTCGGATCTCACGCATGGCGATCTTCTTGATCAACGGGTCTTCCTCGGACTCTACAAACTTCTTGATGGCCACAAGTTGGCCGGTTTCACGGTTTCGACATTTGAAGACAACACCGTAGGATCCTTCACCAATTTTACTCAAGCGCTCGTAACGCTCCATTGTCGTCTTTGACGTGGATCGGCTGCAATTGAAAAACAATAATTGGGTTTCAAAAGAGATCGATCTGGTACTTAATTCCAAAAAATTCTAGTTTCCATTAATTCTCGCTTTTAATTAATTGGTTCATGGCGAAAGCCAATGATATTCCATTTCGGGTTTCGTACAATTAGCTTACATGTAAACATGGAGGCGAGGAAGGATTGGCGAATGCATTAACCTAGAGCACTCGAAAGCTTTGCCGTGACCTTGTGACCTTAATTTTGAACCATTTTCCCTTCAACCTAGTTATGCAATCTACGCGTTTCATCACTGATTTACTACTTCATGATGTAAACCCGACGGTGCTCTACTTTCTTCCACTTTCCCAGACGCCAGGATTCTGGAGAACTGTCACCGTTATGACGGCCAGGTGCGACGCTGAACTGAATTCGCCCTTGGCTGGAGTTCCCAATTCCATTAAATTGTCCTCAGAGTTTTAATTACTGGGCTAATATTGACTTCCAATAGTACGGGGGAGCTTATCCAATATTCAACAACAAAAGTCATGATTGAACCGTTAATCGTCCAATCACTAAACTATATTCATTTGGCTTGAAACACTCTGCCTCTAAAGCTTCCTTATTCTTGTGCTAATGTCTGTTCTATACCTTCTAAAGCTCGATCGCTGTATCTTAGGAGCTACAAAAACTACAAATGCTAATTACCCAAAGCTCCAAAGAGAGACAGAGAAGACGCTTGGAAGCAAAGCGCGTCCAAAGAAAGTAGGCTTGCTCATCAAACGGATTTACGGTTTAACTTATGGCAAGATGTACAAAAACTGCAGCAGGATTTACGGCTTTTTGCAAACTTTCCATGGCACTTGTAACACTCCGCCCTTCTTTCCCTGTCGTGACTTTCTTTCTCAGTGAGGTCTTTCCAAATTTTCGCAAGTGCTGTCCAAACATTGGGTTCGTGGAAGGGACAATTTTCACAAGCCTTTGTAATGCAAAATCCTCATTTTCAATCGATTTTGTTCTCATGAACGCTCTAATAGTTTCTGTTTTCGGGTAACTACTCTCTATAGATCGTTTCCTTTAAAGACTTCACCGAGATCCTTGTGTAATAATTTAGTTGATTTAGGAAGGGTTGATGAATTTATAATGACTGAGGAATCTTGTGTTGGTTTTATTTAACAAAAGGACCAGAGGATTCCCACGAGGCAATGGAAGAAGTGCTTCGTCAATTATGGATAGGAAGGAGATGACATGACATGTGACGCACGACATGGCTCCCGTCCATCCTTATCCATTGGACTAAAATCCATAAGGAGAAAGTGGAGAAAGCAATTCTGCAATCATTCATTTTCGCACGACAATTCTCCCCAAAAGTCCTCAAACCTGGAAATTGCAAAATCCAAACAGACAACGGATGGAAACAAAAAGCCTCCAGTTTAATTAGTTTTGACATTCAATCCTTTCTATTGATTAGAATCCGAGGCCAGGTCGATTTGTATTTCTTATGCAACACGACCGGAGATGATTGTCTTTGTTTCCAATGACCTTCAGTTTTTCCATGTTTATTTAGATTAGGGTCAATTCACTTGTATTTCAATTGACATTTAGTAGACAAAAACATTTGCCCAATTCTCTCTCTTTATCTCCCTTTCAGAAACACAACAAACAAAGAGATTCACAGACATTTCGACATATTTGCAAGAATGTCGCCAATACAATTGATCTTTTTCGGGGAGATCCTTTCCGATCTTAAGGGTAGACGTAAAATGTAAACTGAATACGTAACAGAACCATACAGAAACTGGAGAACTAAAGCCAAAAGCAGTTGTGATAAAATGAATTTCGACATTCCCTGAATGTTATATAATCAAGAATACTGGCGCCTACAGCGGCAAAATCAGTGGCAAAATGACCTGAAAGATTCCCTATTCTATTTGAATTTTGTTCATTTGAGTTTCAAACGGCGTTTCCCATTGTTAATGCTTAAAAGGTTTGTAAACTCTTAAGAATAAACTTTACACATTGTGACTACAGAGCTTAATTAGTTGCCTAAGTTAGTAACAAAGTTAATTAGAAACAGAGTTTAGTCTTACCTGTTCCCGTTCCCAGAGCGGTCCAGGAATAAGCCGAAGAAGCTGACGGGTGCAATGGTGAAAGTTTACTTTCTCCAGCCCTACTGACTTTGAAGTGTTCAGAGAGAAACAGAGTTTAGTCTTACCTGTTCCCGTTCCCAGAGCGGTCCAGGAATAAGCCGAAGAAGCTGACGGGTGCAATGGTGAAAGTTTACTTTCTCCAGCCCTACTGACTTTGAAAAGTGTTCAGAGACCAGAGATAAAGTCCTGTTGATGGCAGTAATGCAAAGGTAATGCAGAGCAAGTAGCAGCTTCAATTAACCTTCCTACTTTCTCTTAAAGTCTTGAGAGTATGGCTTTAAATTATTCAGTTGACATTTGCCATAAGTGGGGACTAATACTGAATTCAAGAAGCGTGCCTCTTGCCTTCTAGCCAATCAATGGAGTTACTAGCCATAACTTAACATTACCTCTTATTAGGCGAAACAAAAGGAATTGGTTGATGAAGATCTGGGAAAAGTCTGACACCGGTGACTCAGAGTCCGAGTGAGTTTGGGTGGTTCAAAAGCATTAAGAATGAATTACATCAAGCTGGTCCCTTTCATCGACTTTTCCTCCTACTTCATCAAATATCGAGGAGCGTGAAAGCCATTGGGGAAGGACATTCATCCATTGTTGTGAATAGGGCGTTGCTAAGTGGCTGAGAATTTACAAAGCGTGGCATAAATGATAAAAGTAATTGGGAATTTGATCACTTCTAAGTTACTTGGATACTTGAGCCATAAAATGAGCTAACGCTTTTCCAATTAATTCAGAATCCTTTCAAGAATGAAAAAGGGTCCAAATGACAGAATTCGAGTGCCACGTTTACAGCAGGAAATGCAGATTTTAAGGATGAAATCCAATTAAAAATCTTAAATGAAAAGCTTTCACTTTTGCAACTTTCACCTGATTTTTTGGCCCTTCGACTAGGGGCAGAATGAGACATTTTTGCTGTGTTTTATGGCGCTGAATTTGAACTTGAACTAGATTTTAACTTGGAAAAATCTGTCATTCATCCACCCACTTTCTCCTGAATTTACAGTTAATTGAAACGTTGATAGAAATGGAGATTTTAAGGATGAAATCCAATTAAAAATCTTAAATGAAAAGCTTTCACTTTTGCAACTTTCACCTGATTTTTTGGCCCTTCGATTAGAGGCAATATGAGACATTTTTGGTGTCTTTTATGGCGCTGAATTTGAACTTGAACTAGATTTTAACTTGGAAAAAATCTGTCATTCATCCACCCACTTTCTCCTGAATTTACAGTTAATTGAAACGTTGATTTTTAATTGATTTATGAGTCATTTTTAGAATAAAATTTGACTAATTTATACTTCAAAAGTAACAGCCCTTGAGCCCTGAGTGTGGCTCTGTTACCCGTTTAACCTCCTGAATGGGTACACCCTTGGATTCAACTATAGGAAACATCTGCGTCTTTTAACACGCTGTAACAGGTCACTCTTCACAATTCCTAAACAATGGCATTTCGTAGCTACTTTTCATCAAATACTGAGCCTCCTGCTAACGGGGATTCAATGGAAACGATTAAATTCGAAGGCAGGAACTTGAAACTTACGAAACTTATCGCTGAAGGTAAGCTAATTAAGGTGCTTTAAGGTTTTGACGGGATTGGATTGACCCTAATTCCCAATTTTTTAATTCCTAACAGGCGGATTCTCATATGTCTACTTTGGTGATTTTGGAGGTCAAGTTGTAGCAGTGAAGGTGCGCTTTTTAGGCTCCGAAGGATTTTGGCATTGTTTTTAACGTGATCTGTTTTTCCAGAAAATTTTAACCCCGGATAAGGCTGCTGCGGAAGCAGTTGGTGGAGAAATAGACCTTCTGAGCCGATTGAATCACCGGAATATCGTTAAACTTCTTGGAGTGAAGACGAGCAATGTGGAAAATTACATTATTATGGAGTATTGTTGCCCCATGCCTCAGACCGAAGGAAATGAAGGACTAGTTGGAAACGTATTCCGTCAATGCTGCCATGCAGTGGAGTACATGCACAATTTGGGAATAGCTCATCGGGATATAAAAGTAAGGAGACGGTTTATGAAGTTTTACAGGATTTTTGATTAACTGTAAATGTTTATTGGCAGCTGGAGAACTTTTTAATTGGTGCTGATGGCTTTGTTAAACTTGTTGATTTCGGGTCCGCAACACGCGAAATAATTACACCAAGTATTGAGTGGAACGCTACTCAACGTGGAATCGTAGAAGAAAAAGTTGCTGCAAAGACTACCCCTATGTAAATGAGGCTACACTTGTTTTTTTTAGGGGACGCCTTAATATAATATAATATAATTTAGAGACGCCTTAATATAATTTGTGTTCGCAGGTACCGATCACCAGAGCTTGTTGATCTCTGGCTAAACTATCCAATTGATACTCGAGTCGACCTATGGGCTCTGGGGTGCTTACTGTACTTACTCGATTATGGAACGCATCCGTTTCCTGACTCAAACAAACTGGCAATCATCAACTCAAAGTATACTTTACGGCAAGAGGATTTATACACTCCGATTATCCGTATGCATTCTGCAAAATTATTCAAATCATATTCTTTTATTCCTCCCCTCTTTGCGTTTTTTTTTCATAGGAGGCTTGCTTCAACCTAATCCGGATGATCGTATGGATTTTGGGACAATATTCAATCACTTGTCAGGTGTAGCGGAAGATAAAATTGAGTTCAAGAGGCCAGTTTCAGCTCCTGTCCAGCCAGAAGCGAAGAGAGAAGAAAAGAGTCTGTTCAGTTCCTTGCGAGGTTAGGAGTTTAAAAGGAATTCCCAAGAGTTGAAATTAATATTCTTGTCTCACTGTCTTTAGGTGGGGCGGAATCCTTGTTCAAAAATATCAAAGAAAATATTCGGGAAATGACAACTGAGCCACCGCCACCACCACCAGTGAAATGTGACATTCCACCGCCACTTCGGGTTGAACCGCAGCGCCCAGTCACCCAGGCACCAACAACGCCGTTACCCCCAAGGCCACCAAAGCCAAGTCCTCCTTCCTCACAGAGGCTACCACTAGACCTTCCTTCACAAAACGAGATTTCTTCGGAAAGTATTCAATCAACTCCTCGCTCTGTTCGCCACAGTCCACAAGAGGAACCATTTCCAGCAATCCCAACTCCTACTGGCAGCAGCACTGGAAATGAAGAGGAAACAGAAGGAATCTTGTTAGACTTTGGTGAATCTCATACAAACTTTGGGGAGTCACAACTTTCCGGCGATAATGGACATCTCAATGGAGGTGTCCAGAATATGGATTTACTGGCTGATTTATTCGGAGCCTCCACTTCGCTCATTGGTGGGCCAGCCCCGCCATCCCAGCCGCAATTCAACATTAACTCACAAAGCGTTAACAACGACGACATTTTCGGTGATTTTAAAATTCCGGTATTGAAGCCAGAAAGGCCTGCCGTTCCGCAGCAAACGCCGAAGCCTGCTAGTGCAGGAGGCTCAAGGGGGAGGAATGTTTTGGATGATCTGGATCTCTTCGGGAATGAAACAACTAGTTCCGTAAGTGCAAATTTTTCCATATCGCTTTCAAAATATATTTCTGCGTAGATCGTAACAGTTTATTCTTTATTCAGATTCCTTCTAGCTCTTCCTTTAGCTCTCTCGCTCAGCTCAAGCCAGAGCGAATAGTCAAGAACGTGTCTACTCCTAATCTTACTGACCTCATCACAGACAAGGACAAATCCAGTTTCAGTCATGCCTCAGCTACCGCTCATCCTTCGTCTCAACAACGCCAACCTAATTACAGTCGATCGGCATTTGAGCCAGCAGGTGACAAGACCCAGGATCAGCGGAAGAGCAATTTGAACGATGTCTTTGGAGAATTTCTCAAGTCAGAAGGATTCAGCGTCTCTTCTAATTCAAAGAATCAGACTATCCAAGAAATGAGACGCCAGGAAATGGCCACTAGTGGAATGGATCCAATTTCGATCAAAGTAAGTCTAGCACAGACAATTCTCTCTAAGTGCATGGGTAAATGATTTAATTTGAGCAGGTCAACACCTGGAAGGAAGGGAAGACAAAGAACATCCGAGCCCTGCTGTCCAGTTTGCACACCATCACTTGGCCAGAGTGTACCTGGCAGGAGATCAGCATGGCTGAAATGGTGACGATGGCAGGGGTGAAAAAGTCATACCGAAAAGCCTGTCTTGCCATTCATCCCGACAAGCAAGTGGGGAGTGAGCACGAGCCACTGGCAAAGGCAATTTTTATTGAATTGAACGAAGCCTGGTCAGCATTTGAAGAGATTAAATAATTAATTTGAAACAATTTCATTTAAAGACACGAAAGGATTCCAATAAACTAATAAATTTAGATCAAAAATTAAAAACTGAATACTCTTGCATTTGGTCTTCGAAGGGTCAATGACCTTTCTGCCTTGTAACTCTACCAACGGTGTTTAATTACAAACGTTTTGTTTTGCAAAACATACCGGAAGTTTTTGTCTTTCAATTTATTACGAGATTACTTTAATTTTTCATTTTCACTTTGATTCAATTTTTCCAGCACACCGACCCACTTAAACCGCACCGCACCGGTCCAGTTATCATTTGTCCAAAGAATTCTAGCACGACCCAGCCGTCAGTGAGTAAGCTCCGCTCATTCACTGAATTCGGTGATTTCATTCTTTCAGTATGGATCCCTATCATGGAAATGGCGAGGGAAGGGTCAACCTCGACGACATCGACGACCTCATTGACCGGATGCCTCGTCCACGTAGAATCTCATACCGTGGGGACGACGATCAGGATGACAAACGCAGCCGCCCAGAAGAGACTCAGGACAACAAACGCAGCCGCCCAGAAATGACTCAGGGTAACAAACGCAGCCGTCCAGAAGCGACTCAGGAAAACAAACGCAGCCGTCCAGAAGCGACTCAGGAAAACAAGCGCAGCCGCCCAGAAATGACTCAGGATAACAAACGCAGTCGCCCAGAAGCGACTCCACCCACTGCCCCCAGCCCCAGCCTCAACCGCGCTGAGAAACGTCCTCAAGCTGAAGGCAAAGACGGCAAGTCCCTATTGGCCCAGTTTGTTTCGAACGTTGAAACCATGGGAGTTCATGCTAGGCGAATGTTCTACCGCCTAACGCTGGAGACGTTTGCAACCCTCATCAAGGACATGGAAACAGACAACCATCAGGTAAGCTAAAGCTGAAGAATGATCCATGAAGAAATTGGCCCACGGTTTTGTTTCAGTCAAACGGTGACTTGATGACGGCAATGCTTGAAGCATGGATTGGATTACCCATTGCAGCTAAAGTACAGCTCAGTCGCCTGCAAGTGGAAAAGTTCTTCCAGTTGATCCAACGGAAAATTGTGAGACCGATTGAATATCTAAACAATAATTGTCGTTTGGCTAACAAAGCTTTGATTTCAGGACAATTCTGATGACACTTTGCTGCTGGATATAACCAATGCGTGGGGGGCAGCCCCAGAACAAGAAAAAGAGCTAGTAGCGGAGTGCTTCCTCGAAGACATGGAGATTTGGACCGCTGTTTGGACTGAAGATTTGTCCCAACAGACAAAAGCAAGTATCATTGGCTTCCTCTGAAGTTGGCTCACTCTGGATAAAGGCCAAAGGTCGCGCGGTCGTCACAATAATGTCTAACACTAATGTCAAAGTTGTAGTTTATCACATATCCATTTTCTAAATTCTCCTTGGAATAAAATCCACGTGTAAAATTCCCTTTTAGCAAATGAAAGCAGGAAAGGTCATGGCCATGGCCGTCCAAGAAAAAATTATTCCAGATCACCTTCGTCCTCCTTGTAACGCTGCCAACAGCGTCAAATAAGCAAAAAGTTTTTCAACAAGCCAGAACATTTTTCTGCAAGTAACTTTATAGTTTCTTCGATTTGCCATTTTTTATTCAGTCATTCACCAGCAGCGGAAGGGTCAGCATCAACTTTATTCTAGGAAACTCCCATTCCCACCGGCCAACTTAAACATCGTCACGGTACGTTAACCTTTAACCTTGAAATGTGGAATGATTAGTTCTTCATAATTTGTGAGTTGCAGGATGGATCGACACGAAAATACAGAGGGTACCGGCGGCAACGGTGACGGAGATGGCAACTCTCCGCGTCGTCTCAAACGAAGCCATGAACCTGCTGACCAAGAACCCCAGGATGATGACCACCAACGGTCACCCTCACCCGACTCTGGCAATGAAACATCCCCCAGTGATGACGACAGTCCTGATCGTGGTAATAAACGAAGCCGAAGAAACGACGAAGTCACTCCACCCGCTGATGTTGCTGCTATCAACGACGCGGCGAGACTTCCTCCAGTCGAAGGCAATGGCGTACTGTCTCCCTTGGTTAAATTCGTGAACGACTACGAAACTCTAGGAGTTGCCGGTCGTCGCGCAGTCTACCGTTTCTTCCTGGAGACAGTGGCTACCATTCTCAGAAATGCCAACCGGGTATACTTTCAAACTGGAATCAAATTGGATATTACTTTTTATGTAAAACATACTTTTGTTAGCACTACCACGGCATGCCTGATGACTACGTGGCTCGGAAGTTGGAAGAATGGCTTGCTTTGTCAGAACCAGAGCGAGTACAAAACATTCGTGGCCATGTGGATCTGTTCATGCAAGAAATTCAGCAACACATCGTGAGTTCAATAACCTCCGCTCTTGTATTAGTTCAAAATGGATGACTGATTTGATTTCAGGATCGCGCCGACCCTTCCATGCTCCTGTCGATTCTAAACTGCTGGGAAGCTGGGCCAGAACAGGAACGTCAGCAATTGATTGCCTCTTTGGTCAAAGACCACGAAATCTTTTGCACAGTGTGGCTCCATGATCTGACTCCCGGAACTAAAGCAGTACTCCTCCGGCCATTGTTCTGAATTGCATCCGGACCCAAAACAAAATCCGCAATGTACACCGCACCAAAACCAAACAATGTCTAAATTAATCGCTTTCAAATTAATATCTAAATCGTGGATACGAGTTAAATCGATAATAAAGCAAACCGAACTCCACCAAGTTAAAACAGCACCAGGTTTATTATAATTACGAGGATTATCGGTAATTAGCGAATTTGTTCTTGTATATGTCAGCAAACACCACGGCACTAATTAAATGTTAATTGGAATGGGATATTTTCAATTTTATTTTGGTTAGCGACATTGGTTGGCGACACATGTCGCCAATGTGTCTCACCTTGCTCATTTCAAGACCCGCGAAAATCAGAGTTAAAAATCACACGACTTTTTTTGAGTTGAATTTTCAATGAAAATTGAAAACCAGTTTAGACATTCGATTAATTTAATTAATTTAATTAATTAGATTAATTGATTTAGTGTAGTTTGCCTGAAGTTGATTGGTGTGTTGATGATGAAGAGTTGGACGTTGACTCTCCTTGTGGTAGTGGCGTGGAACATCGGGTATGATGGGGTCAACGGGGAAGAGGTAATCGGCTGCGGTGGTTTCGTGCAGAGCCCGTACCCACTCGACTTTACAAAAATTGAAATCAAATTGTAAGCAAATCAAGATATGATGATTAAAATGTAACAATGCTAAAAGCCCGGTATTTGGTATTTACAGGTACACGAAGCAAGGAAATCTAAAGCTAAAGACTGAATGTGCCCCTACAACTGGGTAATTGGCGAATGAAACCATCGATTAGCAACTATAGGATGCTATAAATTGTGATTATAAAATGTCTCCATTTTAGGTACTATTTTATGCCTTTGGATACAAAAGGAGAGTATGTAATGAAGGTAAAAGCCTTTTTTATTCATAAATAAGGTTTAAAAGGGGCTAATTTTATAATAAATTATTTAATAACTTATTGAATTTTATAGATAAGCCCCCCGGAAGGCTGGACATTTAGTCCTCCGGAGTATTCTGTGAATTTTGACGGAGTATCATCGGATTTATGTGCCGAAGGAGTCGACCTTGATTTCGTCTTCAGAGGATTCTCTGTTTCTGGACAAATCAATACCAAGGACCATAAGGAAGGACCGGCGGATGCAATGCTTACGCTGAGTGGAGATGACGGTTTCTTTCTTAAAACTAGGTCAACTGCAGGGGGTTTCTTTAGCTTTGATAGCATTCCACCGGGCAAGTTGACACTATCGATCTAGTTACACTGGAGCTACTTATGACAAGGACACGGTTGCATTTGAAGTTAATGAAAATGTGAAAATCGAGAATCAGGTAAAGCATAGTTTTTGGAAAACGTATTTAGAATCTAGATTTCGATACACTGACTTTTCGTAGATTGCAATAAGTGGGTACGAGATAAAAGGGAAAGTGACCAGTGACAGCAGCGGGGTTGACGGAGTAACGCTTGTGCTGCTGGGCGATGTGAACAGGAAAAGTTCTCATACCATTCAAAACTGCCAACCTGGCAAGCCTACTCCTGACTTTGATCTCCCGAAAACTGGACCATCGCATGTCATTTGTCATCAAACTTCAGATTCCACTGGAACATTCCGATTTAAAAACGTCCCACCTGGAAAATATTCCGTTATCCCAGTGTACAAGTAGGTGGAATTTGGTCTTTGTTTGCTGCAATGGTCTAATTGCTCTTATTTTAATTTAGAGGGAAGAACATTGTGTATAACGTTTCTCCGGAACGGATTGACGTTGACTTGAAGCATCACTCGACAGAGTTGAAGGGTTTCGAAGTTGATGGATTCGCTGTTTTGGGGAAAGTCGATGGAATTTCTGGTGCAACGGTATTAGTCAACGGAGAAGTTCGAGCAACATCTGGTGAAGACGGGGCATTTACCATTCAGAAAATGAGGCAAGGGACTTACGAGTTTGAAGTACAATCTGGTAAGCCAATTTTTCTAACGCTGTGTAATCCATGTTTTCAGTTCGATAACTCTGTTTCTAATTCTTAGACAAATTCCAGTTCGAGAAACAGAAGCTGAAAGTCACCGCATCAAATCCAATATTGCCTGACTTCCAGCCATCCAAGTTCCTTGTTTGTGGAAGCCTAAGTCTAGTTCGACCTTCTACAGCGACCAATCTGTTTCTCGATTTTGAGCGACTCACTGGAAAGAAGGAAATCCAACGCGAAAAGGATGTTGGAGGGGTATCGGAGGTTTGTGTTTTTCTATCCTCTGGAAAATACAAGGTCAAGGTTGGTAGTAAACCGGAAAAGTTCTTCCTTCCCGAAACTCAAACCATCGAAGTTCCAAGCGGAACTGGATTTGCCTTTACAGAATTCAGTGGCTTCATCAGTGGCAAAGTTCATTGTCCGCTCATCCCCTCGAAGAAGTGTGACGTAACAATTCAATTGACATCCAAATCCAGTGGAGAAACCTTGTCAACAGTGAGCAAAGAAGGTCTCTTTAAATTCAGCAAATTAGAGTCTGGAGAATATGACCTTGAAGTATTTGGACAACGATATTGCTGGCATGGGCAAAAGATCTCAACAAAACTCAAGAATACAAATGTAGAAAACGTCGACTTTACTCAGACTGGATTTATGTTGAGCATAACCTCAAGTCACGGAACAAAGGCCAAGATTTCCAAGCAAAAGGCAAAGAAACCTCTTCATGAAGTTGAACTGAGTAAACTTGAAACTAAGGGAGTTTGCCTCAAGGAATATTCAACCGACGGTTATCAACTGGAACCAATCAGTTGCCATTTGTTTGAAAATGACAAGTACATGTTTACACTGGAAGAGTCTGGCCCAACTAAATTACAACTCACTGCAATAGCTCACGAGTTGTCAGGAACCATTCAAACCAACGCTCAGCTCACTGGACTCCAAGTTAAACGGAATGGAGAGCTTTTGGCAGATGAGACAAAGTTACCATTACGAGAAACGAAGAATGGTCTTTTCAATTATGACTTCAAAGTCAACGCCAAATCTCGGGAATCCGTGTCACTTCAGTTCTTCTCGTACGATTTCATTTTTGAACCAAGTACCGTGAATTTCGTCGGTGGGGATGATTGTCAAACCGGAGTTTTTCAAATAACAGCCCAGAAGTCGCATGTCATCAAGGGTAAACTGGTGCCAGCACTAGGTAAAATACCTCTACTTGTTACGAGCAATTTTTCAACTAATTATGACGATACATTTTTCTCAATTATTCAATTTTTCCGCAGACGGAGCCGAAATCCGTGTGGAGCTTCTGGGCGACCCTGATGCCTCCGTGACTGTCAAGACAGATGCTCAAGGAGAATATATCGCTGGACCCTTTATTCACAGCCAAGGGTTTCAAGTTACTCCAGTGATGAGCGTGAGTGTGTCATATATCACCGTCATATCCAGAATTCATTCTGGGTTGTGTTGTTAGGGGTACACGTTCAAGCCAGTTGGAGATGGCTACTCATTCCAGGTTCTCCAATGGGCCAAGATCCAAGTCAACGTGGCAGAGCTGCTAAATCAGTCTCCAGTACCTTCAGTCCTTCTGTCACTCTCTGGTCCTAATGGATATCGTCAGAACAAGGTCACAGATGCCAAAGGAGAATTGGTCTTTCCAGACTTACAGCCAGGAACATATTTCCTCAAGGCTCTTCTGAAAGGTTAGTTGAAGTCACATTTGCCCCAATAAATAACTAGTCAGAATCTTATTTATTATTACCACTTTTTTTTTTTAGAATTTTCGTTCGAGCCCAGTGCCCTACACATCGAATTAGGAGAACAGGAAACTAAGCAAATCAAACTAAAGTAAGGCACGCTAAATAATAATGGAGAGTTTCATTTAATACTGTTATGTATTTGTGTAGTGGAAAGCGAGAATCGTTTAGTATGTTTGGTCAAGTTTCCTCCTTGAGTGGTGAAGTCATGGCCAATTTGATGATAACTGCCAAGGGGCAAGGGGACTGTGCTGAACTAGGGGAAGAAGGGGTGTCGGATGAAGACGGCCATTTCAGGATTTGGTCACTCAAGTCATTCGTAAGGTTTTGAAAAGTTTTTCAATTATAAAGTAAACTAAACTTACTTTATGACAGTGCAATTACATCGTATCTGTGGTGCGGAAGGATGAATACGCTACTCGAGTTGAACGAACGATTCCTGAACAGTTGGATATAAAGGTAAGCAGTACTCACCAAAGATACCTAAAGTCACACTTCATCCTGACATTTGATTCCAACTTTTTTCTAGATTGGCACTAATAACGTGCAGAACGTGAGTTTCGTTATAATCCAGCCAGTAAAGAGGATGGACATCAGCCTCCGCGTTCATACCAACAGTGTCCGGAATCTGGAGTCACTCCGAGCTCTCGTCTACTCTTCAAAGTCCCCTGACGCTCCAATCTTTTCGGTACCCTTCAATGGGATTTCCTACATTATTCTACCCCCAATTCCAAAGGACTCGGCAAACTACTTTATCGTCTTTGAGTCAACCCTGAGTCGGAGTAATTTCGAGTACAGTCTCCCACCGCAAATCAACTTTACTGCGAATGAAGCCTATGCTCACTTTTCAATGGACTTTGGCGTCGCCCCTATTCGGCACGAGCAAGAAATCGGGAAAGCGTCCTACTTGGCATTTACTTTCATCATCTTCGTGTTCCTCATTATTCTAAACTTTGAACGATTGTCAGGCTACCTTAAGGAAGGGATAGACAAATATCTCCAGAGCACAAGTGCCGCAGCTGCGTCTAAACGTAAGCAACTCAAAGCAAAGAGTCAATGAAAAAGTATTTCTGCACAATCATTAGAAACTGGATTATAGTCAGACTTGCCAATTTCTCAGAAAAAGTGATTCTTTTTAGAAAATAAATTACGACTCTAGCACAAAAGTGTTTTGAAATTTGAAAATGGGCTGTATTTAATTATGCCGAAAGTTTATCATCGCTGCGGATTTGCAGCGTCCCTTAATCCATTGGTTTAAAGATTTAAATTACAAAGGTACACAGCTAAACTGGGGCTTTGGAAGGGACTGAAAGTCAATTATAAATTAAGGTAAGGAAGGCTGCACGTTGATTCAGAATACAAAACTAAAGAGGACGTGAAATCCCATTGCCTTACAAATTCATTCGCCTTCCTTCTACTGAAATTGTCACAGCACGCTGAACCTTGGACATTTTCTTTTTCTCTGCAAAGGATCGAACGTGTTTGTCCAATCGGGAAGTCTGCTTTGCCTTGGACTGTAAACATTCAATGCAAATTACAATTAATTACAATTAAAGAAAATGTAGTGGATATTTAAACTTACTCGACTGATGTCCACATCACTGTTCCATTTGGGTCGAACGACGTAATCTTTCGTCGAAGGCATCGGGACTCGTGCGCGTGGAATCCAACCAGGGTCGCCGGGACGAAGTCCACTGGAAAGAGACATTTGAAAAATTCCAGTGTTCAATTAAATACAATTTAGTTTGAGCAATACCCTGCTTCTCCACTCATTGCTTTGTTGATGTCCCGTGAAGTTGAAGCATCTCCAGAAAGTCGACGACGCTTTGGCATCTGCTCCAAATCCCTCTGTTCTCGTTCCTCTTTGGAAAGGGCTTTGAAATCAGTGGAGAGCTTAAAGATTGGGCGAGCCCACAAACTGATGAGTCTTCCGGCAATCGTTTTGTTTGCCTTTGTTTCTTTAGCTGTAAACAACGATAAGTTAAAAACTTAAAAAAAAAGTAAGGCCTAACGGGAATTAGGAATTACGACGTACGATGTTTGTATAAATACATCACCGCCTTCCCAATGCCAGAATGCTTCAGCTGTGACTGCTCCAATTGCGGAAACTAAGAAAGAAACGGGCGTGATGAAATCAAATCCACGAGAACAAAGAAAGCTAAACTTACTTCTGTAAGGAGTTTCAGAATGCTTTCTCTAATACGAAGTGCAGGTAAGCTTCTATCAGGCATAGGAGCCAGCCAATCAGTCAAATAGCTCAAAACGTTATGCTCCAGGAATGCGAGCTGCAAATCGTGTTTCTTGAGCTGGGACAAAACTTGATTCAGAAGTATGACTTTCTTGGTAGCGGGCTTGTTATTCGTGTTGGAATCACGATCCGCCTGGAAAGCGCTTTTCATCTCAAGCAAGAGTCCTTCAATAAGGTCATCGTTGTCGTTGATGATGTCAATGTCTTTTCGCTTCCGACGTCGTGATTGGTCTTCCTTTTTGCGAGCAAGCATCAATTCAAAGTCACTCATCCCCGACTCTCCCCAACGATTGCTGTTGCTAACGCCTTCGTCCTCGGAAGACGAGGAAACATCAGGAACAACTGCAGCAGCTGCCGCTCCCTCAACAGGTCCTTCCACCGCTCCTTCGTCAACGACCATCGCAGGACTCCCGCTACGGCTTCTGGACTTGGCTGATCTGATTGAGCCAACTGGGCTTCCACTGCGTGAGCGAGACTTGACAGAACCATGAGGGGATCCACTTCGGCTCCTGCTTTTAGCCGATCTAGCTGGACTTGGGGTTCCGCTTCGTGAACGAGACTTGGCAGAATGAGGAGACCCACTTCGGCTCCGGCTTCTGCTTCCACCCGATCTGGCTGGGCTTCGGCTTCCACTACGTGAGCGAGACTTGGCAGAATGAGGAGACCCACTTCGGCTCCTGCTCCTGCTTCCACCCGATCTAGCTGGGCTTCGGCTTCCACTACGTGAGCGAGACTTGACAGAACCATGGGGTGATCCGCTTCGGCTTCCACTGCGTGATCGAGACTTGACAGAACCATGGGGTGATCCACTTCGGCTCCTACTTCCTCCCGATCTAGCTGGGCTTCGGCTTCCACTGCGTGATCGAGACTTGACAGAACCACCATGGGGTGATCCGCTTCGGCTCCTACTTCCTCCCGATCTAGCTGGACTTCGGCTTCCACTGCGCGATCGAGACTTGACAGAACCATGGGGTGATCCGCTTCGGCTTCGGCTCCTACTTCCTCCCGATCTAGCTGGGCTCCGGCTTCCACTGCGTGATCGAGACTTGACAGAACCATGGGGTGATCCGCTTTGGCTCCTACTTCCCACCGATCTAGCTGGACTTCGGCTTCCGGATCTGCTTCGTGACCCTGATTTGACACTTCCAGCTGGACTGGGGCTCCTTGATTTTACCGAAGCATCCTCTGATGGAGCCACAGAGCCAGTCACAGATCCAGCAGGAGTAGGACTCCTACTTGTACGCTCCACGTCCATCTTCTCGACAGCAGAGGCTGTTGACTGAGTGGGGGTTGTTGGTGGTTCGTCAATGAAGGTAGTGGTAGTAGGAATGTCCATGGTTAATTAATTAAACTAATTAATTATGGAATTACCAATTGAACGCAATTCCAGTGTCCCATTCACTTTTCACTTCCGAATTCTGGGTTGGAAAGTGAACTACCCAGGCGATGCGGAGGAGTTCGGTTTTCCCCATGGCACACATGGGCATTTATTTGGGTTTTTCGGTTAGCATTTGAACTTTGACACCCCTGGCATGGACAGGAGTCCATCCATGAATATCTGCTTATCCGAGCCATCAGCCAGGTTGAGGAAGAAGAGCTTCTCGGCAGAGGCAGGGTGCCATGATCCATAAGTACAGGAAGGGTTGGATTCATTTTTCGGTCCGTAGTAGTGACACCGAACCGACTCACGGGAAGAAGGGATGAATTCATAGACGCTCACTCGCTCACATTTCTGCAGGGCCAACACGACGCCTGCAAGTCAACACAAAATCATATCATGGAGGAAATGATAATCGTAGGTCAGTAACTGGTTAGCTTACCAACAAAGCCTGAAGTCGGCGGATTCCCATAAATTTTTGCGAATGTGTATTCATGCATGAGTTCCCATAGCTTCCAGAGCACACGACAGTTCAGGATGTAGTACTTGTTCCGTCCGAATTCCTTCTCATTGGCATTCAGATCAAAATACTTGTCAAAAAGTGGATGGTCTGGCTTCGTAAACCACTGAAATCCAAACCATTGTTAATCCTTTATGTTTATTTACAGGGTCAGAACGCTGTTACCTGTTCCACTGTCGCAGAGTAATTACAAGGGTCCCAGATAAGGTATTTCCGGGTAGCGGACCATAAGGCATCAGCCGCGCTATCACTCAAGTTCCCTGATTGGTTGGTTGTTGAGTGGTAGGCGGAGCTTGGGAATTGAAACTGAGGCTTTGTGAATACTTGAGAATTGATAATCCGCATTGATGTCAGAGCTCCGACGTCCTCTTCGAACCCTTTCGTTGGAGCATTGTTGAAACGGAGGATAAAATCGTGTGAATCTAAAATACCAGAGGAAATGAAGGTCAGAGGCCATCGCTCTTTTGAAGAATTGGATGATTAAAAGGCCTGTTACCGATATCGAGACCATGTTGAGACTGGTCTAAAGCTGCTGAATTTGGGACCACAGCACAGGATCGATACAGCGGCTCATCGGGGTTGGCGTTGTCATCCGGAAGCCGGAGTTCCTTTTCCATCAGTAGATTCCCATTGGCGTGGAGAAAGTCGGCAAAAAGTGGTTCACTTGGGAATGCCTTCCCAGAGAAGACGGGACTTGTTCCCTCGTCGATGATGTCAAATTTCAGCGACTTGATCTTGCACATGATCTTCTCCCGATTTGGCTTTGATCGCGGCCTCAGCAGCGTGAAGTTAACGCCGTAGTGATTTAAGTGCCCTGAAAAGCGAAAGAAAAGAATAAGTCAAAGGTAGAGATTTGACATTCAGGCCTTACCAACTGATTTTGCACCGCTCAAAACATGTCTCCTCAGATTTGACACGATCTTTATTTTGAGCCTTTCAGCTTCTCGCAGGAGATCTTCCCCATAAAGCGCAACTTCATCTACAGAGCTAAACCCATGAGTTTCGTCCCCACTCCCTACAGCTATCACTTGGGGATTTAATTTTCGGAGATTGAATGGAAGCTCTCCTTCTTCATCTCCATCCGAATTCCCAAATAAACTTGACTCTGTTTTCCGACTTAGCGTCGCCCACGTCATATACACGATTAAGAGAACGCCAGTGAAGAAGAGTAAAATAATGAAAATCGGAATGAGCTTCATGATACGTTTACAAATTCCCATTAATTGGCAATTATTTGGCACTTGGTTACTTTAGTTTGGAACGCAGGACTTGTCCTGAGAAGATCTCTTGGAGGGAGAAAGCTGAGAGTGAAAGTATTAGACGGGAAGAAGAGATCGATGGAAGGATCGCGCACCTCAGATTTGTGCCTGAGTGCATCTGTTGTTATAAAAATAAAACATTCCTCCACTCAAGGAAAAGATTGATCCTAGACGCGCAGAATATCTTAGTGCAGAATGAGATTTATGTAATCATTTTTGCTTTAAAAATCTGTTAACAATGTGTCAGTAAATGCCTGGATTCCAACTAAAATCTACTGATGTAAATGCAAAGTAAATTGATTGAACTAACGTTATTTTGTAGGTTTACGATCTAGACAGCTGTGGTGGATCCCTTGACCTCAATATGGTGTACGATCCCTTCACCCATGAACTCCATTTCTTCTAAAATCCCATCAACATCGAGCACAAGACTCTTCCCGTCTTTACCCAACTTCTTTCCACGGACTTGCGAAATCTGGACGCCATGGAAAAAAACACAAAAGCATTATAGGAGAATCACGTCCAAGTTGTAGTTGAGTGTGCATACTACATTACCTCGAAATTCCGAGACTTCGAAAGAGCTTCTGGCTTCCATGCAAAAGCGACGAAATTCCCACCGTAGACGTCAGTAACAAAGTTGCATAGATGCCCGAATGTCTCCCTCAATTCTTGAAAGTATAATTTCACAGGATCAAAATCCACAATTGGCATGAGTTCTTCGGGCGTTTTCTTGTACTCCATGAATGTCAATTTGAAATTGTACGAGTTGACCGCTTGGGCCTTCCTCGCGATCATTCCTTTCTTGATCCAAATGATTGCATCGAACACTTTGGTGGATGGCGTGAAAAGCTTCTTCCATTTGAGGCTATGGTCAATCCCACCCTCGTCGAGCGCATTTGAACTCAAATCCACCAGAAGCGAATCCAGGGCAAACTTGGCAAGCACTCCGGCTCGAAGGAGAATCGCTTGAGATAAATGCTTCGTCCAGACAGATCCAATCCTGTCCTCTGGTGTAGCGATAAAGAGCAGTGGCAATGTTTCACGCCTCTTCACAAAGTCAGACTCGATCTTCTCAATCTCTTCCGTGGACAGTTTCCCGTTGAAGTTGACGATGAATGAAGTTGATTTCCAATCTGTATTTCCGAGTATGTTGAGAAATCGGATGAAACCGAGCTGAGCTTCATTGGGCGGAGTGAGGAAAGGAGCATGCTGGAGAAAGAGCGAAGCCACGAGGAGCTCTATGGACTCTTCTGTGAATCTCGTATCAGGATGACGGATGCTTGCATGATGATCCAAATTACTCCCGAGGAGGAGATGAGACGCAACCCAGCGCTTTGCCAATCGACATGTTTTTCCAAATGCACCAAATTGATGATTGAGAGCGTTGAGTGTACTCGTCATCTGAGGCAAAATCAGCGACTCCCGCTCAAGCGCCAAGGATTCAGGGTTATCCCTTGATCTCAAAATCCCATCGTCTCCGCGAAGTTGTTTTAGCAATATCAGTTCGCGGAAGTAGGTCAATCTGATGCGGAAAATGAATCCATCTTGAAGGACGTACAAATACCTTGGGAAGAACTGTACGGTGAGTCCAAACTGTTCCTGAAGTAATTGACCAATCCTGATGAGAAAGGCACACTTGAGTCTCTCAATGGCTTTGATGTCATCTGGCCATTTCCCACTTGCTTCCAATTGAACTACGACTCCAATGGGCTCAACGTGCTTGGGTACCTTGGATGTGGTCTCCTCCTCTGTATCTTTGATCTTGAGGTAAGTTCCCATTGCCTCGGTCAAGAATGCACTCGAGGCAAAGCGTTGTGGTGGTGTTGGATAAATGTTGGAGAATCTGAGCACCGTTGATGTGCCTTGGACGGATGTGATGTCCAGAGGCAGCCCTTCTAGGTGTCTCAAGGCTTTGCTCAATGTGTCAAAGGACTTAGATGCCTGGCTGGTAACTTCATCCAAACGAACAGGGATTGGGTCAGGAGTCACGTGCTTCGACTTATGGTGATGGAATTTTGCCTTTTTCTTCTGTGGTTTACTCGTGGGATGAGTGTGTTTAGTATGCTCCACGTACTTCATCATGAACAATTCCGGATCCAGGATACGATCCAGTTGACCATCCAAGTAGCTATCGCTCTCGCTGCTCAGAGTCAGACCCAAGTGTCTGTCAAAAATAAACTTGACCATTTGGAAGATCACGCGATCCTTCTCTTCATCGTCTTCTCCTTCGAAAATCACTGACTCCATCATAGTTCCGTCCATGAATCGACGCAACTGACACTTCTCACCCCAGAAATCTTTGAACTTTTTTGCCATCAAAGCGTCTTCGGATTCACACTTCTCCACTAATTTGAACGCGAAATCACGGTTTATAATTATCCCGAATCGGAGAACAGGTCCGTCCTGCCGAGCTTCTGTCGTGTCCCATTCCGGTGGTGGTGGAATCTCAAAATCAACCAGCTTCACACGATTTCCCAAGCACTTTTGAATCAAGGGAGCAATCACCCTCACTGCAATTGGAGCATCGTACCCTGAAAAGTTCAGGTAGTGCTCACTCCAGTCCTTGTCGGAGCGGAAGCGATCTCGCAACTCATCAGTTACTCGAATCCTGCAGAAAAGAAACATAGGTGAGTGATAACTAACTTAATCTGAGGTCAGAATCCGAAGCTCACTGTAGGACGTTGTCAAAGTTGAAGAAAAATGGAACTTTGGAAATGAACAGAGACTGGAATCCACTTGTGGATGCTGAATTCAAATGCTCAACGGCAAGTTTAGCCTCTTGCTTGATCCGATCATAGGTGAAGCGTGACATGTTTGTAGTCAAATTGAGTTCTCCAGAGGGATCCAAGAAAACAATGTCGTGTCCAGAGTGCCACTCATCAAGGGCGATTTTGTCCACAGAGTCAAATGTGAGGCCAACCGTCGACCAATCGGACTGCATCAAATTGACCAAAGCAATCCGGATAATTTGATAACTGCTCATCTTTGCGTGGATTTTGTTGGTGTGGGAGAGATTGGCGACGAACATGGTCATAATGAACCCGGAAAATGAACCAAATCCCTGAAAAATACACACGATTTTGCTTTCGCTCAGAAAAGCGTGTTATAGAAAAGCTTTCGTAAATACCTGATGCAAAGAACGTTGAGCTAACCAAACTTTCAGTAGTTTGATCGCATCGCACATTTTTGGTGATTTTGAAACTAAATCCATAGCAAACTGGTGACTGGAAAGAAAAAGCAGATCTTGTATAATGCTGTGGTTGTAAGAAGGTGTCCTGGGACCTGGAAAATGAAACGGACGTTGAATAAATTACGTTTAGAAATGTTATATGTTCCCTTACCAGTTTCGTCTCCTTCCAGCTCTGTACCAAGGAAGTAATTTGCCCGGACGTTATTCCTCGTGGTTCCCAATCGAGATTTTTGGAACTTGTCAAAACTTTGTGGAAGAATGAAATGGATTTGTACATTCAAAAGCTTCTTGTTCTTGATGAAGATCTGAAGAATTGGTTTCAACGGATCCCCATTGGAATATGTGTACTTTACATCATCTCCGCGATTCCGAAGGTGTTTTGCTACGTAAGCTACATACATTGCACGTTTCAGGTGATAAATGTGATTTCTAATATCGGCTTTATGAAACAGCGCCTAGAAAAACAAAAGAAACATGAGGAATTGGAATAAACTATGAAAGATCGGTGAATCCAATACAACTAACCGCAGGCATCTCGACTGCAATATCAAAAGCTGAGAGTTTCGCGATGGGAGTATTGAAAGACCATGATCCAACTTGCTGAACAGAATCCGGGCATGTCCATTGAAAGGTACTTCCCTTTGCACCAATGTCACCAGGGAAAGGTAACTTCCCGACTTTCAGCTCTTTCAATGCAACCCGTAGTAATTCCTGAGAGTTGATCTAAAAAAAATTATAAAACGATTCATTCACAACTCCACCACTTCAAATTAGCTTGAACAAAAAGCCAAAATTACAGTATATAATTTCGTAGATTTCAAACTGCCGACAAGTGTCTTGAAGGACTCTACCCATTCTAAAATTTTTGCTTTTACTTTCGCCTTGACTGTAATCTCAGACAGGAGCTCTTCAATCTAATAAGAAAATGATTACCCAAATCAGAAACCTGGAGCTTCAACCTTCACCCTATAAAAGTTTACATCACCTGAAACCGGTAGAGATTGGATTGACCCAGAATTTCAGATTCCTGAAGTTCCTTTATCTGCCGTGATGACAATTTCGGATTTCCTTTAGCGTCTAGTTCTATGCTCTTCCTTTTCCGCTTCTTCCTCTTTTTAGATTTTGATTCCGCTGCAGAAATGTCCGTGTCATTATCGTCATCCAGATCAGCTTCGTTATCAGACTCAGAGCCGCTGTCTTTTTTCCCAATGTCCATGTCATCATCGTCACCATCCCCACTGCTTCCTCCGGAATGCTCGTCGTGATCTTCAACTTCCATCATCATCTCCATTCCTAAAAATGAAAACAAAATGTCAACACCCAAGTAAATAAAAACAACGCCGTTCTCCCACGCGTACATAAAGCACATGGCCCAGTTTTGGCTCCTGTTGCTAGGCCATGATTATCGCATCAGGCACTCCCGTTAACCGCTTTCTTACCTTGACCTGCGGCGAATCAGCTATCAGCTAATTCCGGTATTAGCAATTTAATCCACGAACCCGATTTAATTAAACGTTTTAATTGATTTTTACCTCTTGACACAAATCACATCCACAAAGGATGGAAGGAGAGCAAGGAAAGAAAGAACAGCAGCAGGAGCAACGCAAATGGGTTATTTTTTGTTCTCAGCAGGTTCACATTTTTCGAAATACCCACATAACACCAGCCGCTTGTGTCGTCTCAAGTGCTCAATTCAAGTTAAAACTAAGTAATAATTATGAAATTAATGGAATTAAAACAGTCAAAGGTCAATTAAAAACTGAAAAGGTCAAAGAAGATTTATTTACGCTTTTCTCAAAATTTTTGAAAAACTGCAACAGCTGATGACCACGTGGAACTGGAATTCGAAATTCCCAGGCTATTTTTTACCTTTGTCTATTTTCCTGCGCAAAAGTCAAATTTCAAATGCGCAGAACTCACGACCGTTCAATCTTCAAATTGCGCAGGTGCTGAACAAAGACTCCATTTTAGGTAAATATTTAAGGTCAAAGGTTAGGTGGTTGTAGATATTCACGTTAGCTTGGGTAAGGTAAGTTACATTTTAATTAAATGCTAAAACCCGTTACTAAAAATTCATATAATTCCCTGATTTCCAGGTAATTGATGCTTTAGATTAATTCAGTCCTTGTTCCATTAGAGGCTTTAATTAATATTCCTCCACCCTTGATTTACATCTACGGAACGAAAGGGTGAATTTTAGCAGTATAATATGCATCATGTGGTTATTAAATGGTTCCTCTGATCCCCAGGCTTGATTTCATTGTCAAAAACACTCTCGCTTTGTTCCTATTGTTGTCACGGATTATGCAATTATAGTTTCGTTTTGGTGTTCTTCGATTGCGTGCAAATTCTTTATCCTACTTCGGCTTTGGAAATCCCTCAAAGGGAATAAATCAAGACGCTTCATATTGCGTCTTTCCCTTGACTCTCCGACGATTGTTGAGCTTGTCTGTCATTGTTGTTGTGGGAGAACAGTCGTCAGTGTGTGCAGTGGGTGGGCCACGTGACCTTGTCACTTCTTGGACATCTCAAAACTATCTCAGTCATAATTAAAGCTCAGAGGCGACGACACCATAAGCATTGTGTCCAGTGCTTGTCCAAATGCTGAGTCTTTAAATCTGTAGACTGGCCAACTTGTGCTGAAATTGTTTGTAAACAAATGGATCCGGCGTGAAAGCGTGCCATTCTTGTATTCCAGCGGCCATTACTATTCCATACAATTCAAAATTTGCGACAATCTGACGACTGGACTCTAGCGGTGTCCAGAACTGGACACTAGGCCTCCTGTTGAACTTTTGGATCTTAACCTTGAGGGTCGTTACATCCGCTGTAATTAAGGTGTCCTTGGCGAAAGTGAATCGTAAGTGCTGCAAAGGAATCTTGATGTTTAATGGTTCGTCATGATCATCACATAAAAAGGACTTGGTGCTTGTGGTCATGGCCAGTGGATTAATGGATTTGCAAAATCTAAATTTAGCTCATTCTTGGATCCCGTGAATGATCTTTACATTTCTAATTCAGGTGTGAATGATAATGGGCTTCTTGAAAATTACAAAATAATTGGCCATCGTGGTTTTGGCAAACGAGCGTTATATCCCTGAGGAGTCGGCAATCACAAGTTCTTGAGTCACTGTCACAATGCTAACAAGGGTTTAGTGTAGTTTTGTTAACGCTGTCACACGCCAGAGCGTCCTTATCACCACTGATTACAATTGCTATTTTGAATTCGTTCCAATGCAACTGATCACTGAAACCAATTTCACTTTTGTCAGATACATCACATATGTACCGTTTCTCGTGACCGCATGCAGGGTTTGGAATAAATAGCGGTGACCGCACCGGATTAAATGGTAAGAAAAACTAAAATCAAAGGCTTTCCTTACTTGAGCTTTTGTCGCCTGTCAGATTTGGCATAAATGTCGCTGGGACTTTTGGAGAAGGAGATCGGACGAGACTGAAAATCGCCATCGAAGAGTTTACATTGGGCAAGTACTTGAAATCGAAGACGAAGATGAACTTAATCAGACGCAAACAGAAAGAACTACAGACCAGTTGGAAGTACCTCCGGATGGATCATCGACGGACACTTCATTTGACCTGTCAAAGGTCACTCCGCTTGAAGCCCGGGGTCCTCCTAGAGGAGCCATGGCGCCGAGGCGGAACAGTATCGGAACAAGACGGAATAGCGCAGGGAAGATGGGTCCATATAAGCCTCCAAAGTACGGGAAAAATGTCAATTTCCCGTCAAACATGTTGATCTCATCTAGGGTAAAAGAATTAACAAAAGCTTCATTTGAAAATTGGAAATGTGTCGCTTGACTCATGATTTTGACGCAGTACACTTGGTATAACTTTCTTCCGAAAAACATTCTGGAGCAGCTTCGTCGGATTGTCAATTTCTACTTTGTATTCATGTGCACCATCCAGGTAAAGTGGGCGTAATAATTGAGGACATTTTCATTAATTAATTGATTTACGCAGATTTTTACCGACAGCCCTGTAAGCCCATGTAAGTGAAACCCATGCCAGAACTGTCAAAACTGTGTGAATTTTTAGGATACATTTTTGCACTGTGGATTTAATGGATGGCTGTTTGATTGATACAATTTGGATCTTTCAGTGACAACGGCGACGCCTTTGATTTTTGTGATGTTGGTGACAGCAGTGAAGCAGGGCTATGAAGACTGGTTACGACACAGTGCTGATAATCTAGTGAATAATCGATTTGTCCAGGTTATAAGGGATGGAAAACTCGTCGTAAGTTGAAAACGAATTCAAACGAAGCCCAAAAATTGTCAGTCTTGCAATTGTTTCAGACGATGAAAGCAAAAGACTTGGTAGTTGGGGACGTGGTGAAAGTTGAAGGCGAAGAGCAAGTACAGGCTGACCTCCTAGTCGTTGGATCGAGCGATGAATTCCTTCGATGTCAATTGAGCACTGCCAACTTGGATGGGGAGACGAATCTCAAGGTTAGAAATTTCTGTACAGCTCAAAACCATAAAGATCTTTCTTTCTGACATTCAGATTCGCTACTGCCCCAGCGGAATTCCGACCTTGAAAGAAGAACAAGACTTTAAGAATCTCAATTTAGTTGTTGAGTGTGACCAACCTTCGCCTGATTTATACGACCTCACCGGCTCTGTTTTAATTCCGTTCGAACTAATCCTTGCTACCCAGCCGAGTTTGCTCAATTCAGGGACACCGAGCCACTCTAAACTCGGAGCGTCGTCACGCAGCAAGCGAAAGATGGCAAACAAAGCTGGAAGTGAACCAATAAGTAAGACGGGAGTCCAGGCAGCAGCAAATAAGGCCCAAGTCCAGCCAAAACCAATTGGAGCTCAGCCGGCTGGATCGACTAAAGTCCGTATTAAGTCGCCACAACCAAGTAAAACTGGAGCCAAAAGTCCAACGAGTCCGCAAGGAGGAGGAAGTAAGGTTACATCTCCAATACAATCACCAAAGTCTAGTCACCGAAGTTCTGTGACTGTTACCATACCCTTGACGAACTTTCTACAAATCCCGATCTCAATGGAGAACATCGCCCTCCGAGGAACAAGGGTCAAGAATACGGATTTCATCTACGGGATTGTCTTGTTCACTGGAAAGGAAACACGACTCGCCCTCAACTCGAAACCAACAAATCCAAAGTTCTCAACAGTGGAAAAGTAATTTGAACCAAGGCAATTTGTTGTTCAATTTGTTCGAATGCTAATCATATGATGTTTGTCCAGGACAGTGAATCATTTCTTGATTCTTTTCATCTGCTTCCTCGTCTTCCTCGTCTGTCTCTGCACAAGCATGCACTTCATTCTTAGAGACAGCTTCAGTAATCAAAAATACATTTTACCAACAGTTTTTCTCCCTTTTGTGATCATACACTTTGTGTTTCTGAACAGGCGTTGATTGGTACATTCCTGCCGAAGGTATGTCGGCCAGCTACGTTTTCAATACATTCGCAACTTTCTTGATCCTCTTCAATTACATCATTCCAATTTCGTTGTACGTAACGATGGGTGAGTCCGTCAATAGACACGCCGTGCCACACGTCACAATGCAAACTCTTGTTTTTTCAGAACTCCAGAAGTTCTTTGGATCAAAGTTCTTTGTGTATGATTTGGACATGCACTGCCCGACGACTGGGCCACCGCTTTGCAATACCTCAGATCTCAACGAGGAGTTGGGCCAGATCGAATACTTATTTTCCGACAAGACTGGCACTCTCACTCAGAACCTGATGGAATTCAGATTCTGTTCTGTGAATGCGTGTCGCTATGATTTTAAAAGCGATAACAAGCTGTATTTCGTGGATGATGAGAGAGGGATCAACCAGGAGGTCTCTGACCCCTCGACTGTTCCAGAATTAGTCAAGTTCCTTAAGACCGTTGCCCTCTGTCATACAGTCCAGTTAGTGCCTCGTCGCCGGCCGAGTTTTGACGTTAGCAGCGGATTTTCATTCCGGAAGCGGAGTACCGAGCCCGCACTCCATTCCTCCTTATACGCTATGGAGAAAGACAACAACAGCGCCCCCATCCCTGGAATTACAGCAAACTGGGAATTCCAAGCAAGTAGTCCAGATGAAAAGGCGCTGTTGGAAGCTTGTTGTCGGTTAGTTTCGACTAGAAATTCGCTTTCATTTTATCACACGGCGTTTCATGTCTTTTTAATTTTAGGATGGGCGTGGTTTACTCTGGTGAAAAGGAAAATGTCTTGACGCTGGACGTCTTTGGGGTAAAGGAAACGTACAAACGACACTACGTTCTTGAATTTGATGCTGGTAAGAACAGCCGCTGCTTCACTGAATCTAGTATCCCCTAAAGAGTCCCATTCGCTTACAGATCGGAAATGCATGTCGGTAATTGTGGAGGACAGCAACGGTCAAATGTGGCTTCTCATAAAAGGGGCGGAGAACAGTATCATGAGCAAATCAGACACGGGTCCAATGAAAGAAACTTTGAAGCACATCGTCGACTTTGCAATGGTTAGGTTCATTTGTTTCAAGATTTGTCCCTTTCCATAAAATCCAAACTTTGAATCTTGGAGTTTACTTTTGGAATTTCTTCTCATTTCCAATATGGCGTTTTAGATGGGCATGAGAACTCTAGCGGTGGCAGAGCGACAACTGACCAAGGCCGAATTCCAGGAGTTTTCTCTGCAAATCAAGCAAGCAAGAAGACTACTGAAGAACCGTGAGGAGAAGATGCGTCAGATCTACGCCAGCATGGAGCGGAACTTGACCGTGGTCGGAGCCACTGGGGTTGAGGACCAGTTACAAGGTGATTATGGTATTTTAAGCTTTATTCTCCTCGGTACTCTCAGTGTCAGAAACCCTGATACCAAAGGTCGTTTCTCATGTCATTGACCTTATAGTATGGTATTATATTGTTAAGATGGAGTCCCGGAGACACTACAAGCTCTTTCAGCAGCCGGAATTCGGGTTTGGATGATCACCGGAGACAAAGTGGAGACGGCAGTGAACGTCGCCATTTCGTGTGGCCTCGTCACACCTGCTACGACCCAACTCTTTGCTACGGGACTCACAACACCTGCAGCAGTCATCAAGAAATTAGAAGAATTGGGGTAATTGAAGCTGAGTTTTGAGGTTTCTCAAAAAGTGAAATCAATTCCATTCAATTGTGGAATTTATTTTCAATTTCCAGAGAGAAGACACAGCCAGGTGAAAACACGACGTTGATTATTGATGGCAATACCCTTGCGATTGGGTTCGAAAGCTGCCCTGATCTCGTGCGAGATGTAGCAATGGGAGCTTATCGAGTTGTCGCCTGCAGAATGTCGCCAAAGGCAAAGAGTCAAGTAAACGATTTCTACCACCGCCAGTACTCGAGCTTTACAAAATCTTATCTCTTTCCAGGTAGTGAGTATGGTGAAATCAAGCCCTAAGAAGCCAATCACAGCAGGTGAGTGTCACACCGGGGGTTAATTACATCCCATTGACAACCGTTCATTTTTTATTTAGCAGTGGGTGATGGGGCTAACGATGTCGCCATGATTCAAGAAGCTCACATCGGCATCGGTATTTAAGTGTCCCCTGCTTGTGAAAGCACACTGTGAGCTTAACTTTTGTTTGGATGTAGGGATACTTGGGAAGGAAGGTCGCCAGGCAGCACGGTGTTCTGATTTTTCAGTAGCGCAGTTCTCCTTCCTTCGGAAAGCGATTCTAGTCCATGGACACTGGTACTACGTCAGAATTGCAACTCTAGCAATTTACTTTTTCTACAAAAATCTCATCCTCATTCTTCCTCAAGTATTTTTCTGCTTCGACTCTGGCTTCTCAGGACAGGTTGAAATCAACTAAATAACCAAAGACAAGCGAAGCTGGCTAAACTTTATAATTTGTATGATTTTTAGTCACTTTTCAACGGATTCTTTCTAACGATGTACAACATATTCTTCTGCTCCTGTCCGATTTTTACCTATGGACTTCAAGAACAACCCTACCCCGCAGCAGTACTGCTCACGAAACCTCATCTTTACAAGGAAATCAGTCGCAACAGGCTACTGACCTGGAGAGAATTTGTACTCTGGCATAGCCTCGCTTTCTTACACTCGGTAGTGATCTACTACGTCCCGAGGATAGTTTGGGATTATGTCAGTCCAGATGTCAATGACCTGCCTTCATTTGGAACCATGGTCTTCTGCAACATCCTGACTGTCACTCATGTCAAAGTAGGCAAGCCTTAGTAGTCTAATGATCCTCTCATGACCTTAATATCATCCATTCTTCCAGGTATTTGAGTTTATTCGGTTCGTCAGTGGCTGGACAGTCTTCTCCTTCTTTTACTCCCTGGTGACGCTTCTGCTCTTCACCGGAATTTACTCTGAAGTTGATTTGTAATGAACTAATGAAAAGACAATGACACGGGTTTAATTTTTTCGGTTTTCTGTCCAGACGGGTCATTTCCTTTAGCATTAATGCTGGAGACTTCCACGGAGCTTTCTTTAAAGTCATGGCCACACTTGATTTCTGGGCTGTGATTTTTTTCGTCACAGCGTTCGCCCTCATCCCTGATTTTACCTACAGGGTTTTCAGGAACAATGGGGCAACTATCCGGAAATCTTGGAAGCGGATGAAAAAGGTTTACTATTTACTTGCTTTTGAGCTTTGCTCAATTATCCTTTGTCATTAGAAATACCTCGGAGCCAAACACTCTGGCAATGTCATCGTCCAAGTTCCTGCCCCTGTAGATTCCTTCGTCTGACCTCACCCAGTCCCAATGTGATTTTACCAGCTCTTATCCCAACTATAAGCTCCTACGCTTCTAAATTCATTTTTGTTCCTTGCAGAGGGCGAATCTAAAGCGGATGCGTCGAAAGTCCTTCCATGTTGTTCCTCACCGCGGCGTCTCTCTCCTCTTCAGCAAGCGCTCAGGTCGGCTGACCATGTCCACCTCCACTCTCACCTCGTTCAAATCCTCACAACAATACGTTTAATCCAAGTCATCCATTGCAAATTCAATTGTGATATAATAGAAAGTAAAATCGATCCAACATAACTTCTAGAGTTTTATACCTACAAAAAATCCTTGAACCCTAGGACGCAACAAGCAAACAGAATTCTTGTGAATTCCTGGCGACATCCACGCACTCGACTTTCCGTCCGTAAACAAGGAAGTGGAACTTAATGTCTTCAGTGGAACCTTCCTTTAGTCAATATTTAGCACAACGCAATGCATTTTGCAGAGTATGTTTGCCAATTTGATAAGACTTGGCTGGAGACCGTGGAAAGACTACAAACTCCAGAGATGAATAATTCATACGAATCACTTGCAAAGTCAATATTCATGAGGCTTTGTTCAATTCTTTATCAGGAATGAGATTACGGGCAGCAGGGAACTAGTGACGACGACGGGAATCGCGGTCTCACACCTACCGTGGCCAAGAACGTCAGAAAAAACGCCGTTTGGAAATTTAGAAAATTTTCGTAAAAAGAACTTATGGTGGAACCAGTTAATCGGACATTCATAAACTTTAATGTTCTAATAAAATTGATTGAATGGTAAGGGATTGTGATTTTGCGTTGTGTGGTGATTGCTAGGTCAAAGGTCGAGTGTCCGTTTTACTTCCAATGAAGTTTGCCTTGAGTTGATTACTCATCCTCCTAAAATCCCATACTTCTTGAAAGTAAAAGTTGTTGGTTGGTGGTTGCTCAAAAATCAGAGACAAAAAATTGTAACATTTTTCCTTATTCATAGGCACGGAGTGAAATAAGGAGGATCCTTGACTTTATACTGGTTTCCAGTTGCCACTAGGATATAATCCACTTCTAATCAACTTCCGGTACTTCAAAGTATAATTGTAATTGTTGGAATTAACCAAAACAAAACAGTTAAGGTGAGTCACCTTTTGTTTAATCTAATCAAACCTATTGTCTATAAATGATAATCGTTTCTAATGAATTCACAGGACGGACAACTCGTTCATTCATTAGTGGTCAGTTACTTGACCGTGGAATGCGACTGAAAGCTCAGGATGTCGATCTTCGGAACTCTAGGGAAGAAGGGGAAGCGGAAGACATCAGTCGCTCATGAACTCGGACTCCGCGACAAATCAGACAACAGCGTCTTCAAGTCTACTCCGAATCTGCATAAGCTTGATATCGAAGGTGGGGATGACACGGACGCTGCTGCTGTGGTTCCGACACGCTCAAATGACTGTCCAGTGGTGTACTTTGACTATAGCTTAGCTGACTACGAGAAGAATCCAAGGACTCCTTACAAAATATTCCAAGGGAACCGTGACAGGGATTCGACGGAGAATGGCGGTGGTGCTGCCGGAGGCGGAAGCGCTTCGAGCATTTCGTCAATGTTAGTGGGTTCCCATGAGTCCAATCACACTACACCGAGTAGGAAAGTCTCTGCCTTTCGTGGCTTCGTGTCAATGGTGTCAATGGCTTCGGGGATCAAGAAGACCAAGTCCATGAGGAGGAAGGCATTCGCTTCTACTAACGTAAGGACGCACTTACATCCGATGCAAAAGGTTTTTGTTGAATTTAAGTGTTTGGTGTGAAACCCAGATCCATGAAACAGATGACACTTGAACCTTATCACTATTGAGTAACCTGACCTTTAGACAATGGGAGGATGGTTGGTGTAAAAGTGGCTATAAACTGGAGCAAATAATGGGATTCTAGATTAGGGAAAATGGAAACTCCCATGGAGTGCGATTAGTCATCGCTAACGAAGTTATCAAAGGACTTCGTAGACTTCATAATTAGTCAGCAGCGTACCATTGAAGCCTAAAGCCAGCTGCGCTCATTTGCAGATTATTTTTCTCATTCGAGTATAGATTCCACTACAGAAATCTAGTGGTGGTAACCTCTAGTATCCCAGTGTCAAATCAATTGAGTTATGGGGAAGGAAACGTAGTCAACAATTAGTTCCTTGCGGTTAAACTCTCAAAGACCGAAAGCTAATTAAGCTCACACGTCAGAGTCCCAAAGTTTAGCACAGCGTGCTCTCGTCAGTCTGGATTTTGCTTTCTTGGTATCATCACATTCGTGGCTTGTGAGGGACAATGCCATTATGGTTAGCTCCTAGAATTATAGTTTTATTAGACCTAATGCGCCTCAGAATGAAGTAATTGCGTGGCTAATGGTTTTATTTGTTCTGATTCCACAGCATCTCCGAACCACTGACCAGTCATCAGTTGGTGAATCCGAGGGCGTAATCCACGAAGACAGTACCAACTACAGTTCTAGTATTGTCACTCCGCCACGGCGTTCTTTTTCTACGCATCGAAGTACGAGTATCAAAAATAGTCGGAGTGTTCCAAACATGGAGGGAGATGACAGTCGTCATTTGATGCGTGGTGTCAGCAGAGGCAGTGCCGATGACGTTGAACGTTTGAGAAGTATCGGCGACTCACTTAACGGTGAGCCAGGCGTCGAAAGCAGTTCAACCAATAGCCTATCGAGTGCCTGCACGAATCCAAGTGTAAGTGAAAATGAAAGTGGCGTTAGTGGACGATCCAGATGTCCCAGTGTCTCAGTGAGGTCAGACGGAACTCCTGGATTAGAAAACGAAAGTGTCATAGGTCAACCAGAAGGTCCTGAAATTGAGCGTCAGAAGCTGATGCTTCAAGGTGCCAAGAAATTCAACATGGATCCGAAAAAGGGCATTGACTTTTTAATACTGAACGGATTGCTAGAACGGACGCCGGAAAGTATTTCTCAGGTAATGCTTTGTTCTGTTCTCAATTTTATCCAATAGATTTTTCAACCAAATCAAGCTCATGACCAGTGAGAGATTTTGTTTTAACATGGATTTTTAACTTTTCCAGTTTCTAAAGCATGGAGAATGTTTATCAAAATCAGCCATTGGGAACTACTTGGGGGAGCATCACGAATTCAACCTGGAAGTGCTCAATGCCTTTGTAGAGCTCCATGACTTTACTAATGTTCTGCTAGTGGAAGCCCTTCGTCAATTTTTATGGAGTTTCCGTCTTCCCGGGGAGGCTCAGAAGATTGACCGAATGATGGAGTGTTTTGCTAAACGCTACACGCACTTGAATTCAACGTTGTTTGCCAATTCCGACACATGCTACTTACTTTCATTCGCAATCATAATGCTCAATACGTCTCTACACAATCCAAATGTGAAGGTAAAGTTGTGTTTTCATTGGAAACCGCAGTGGTTTCCGAAACCACAAGTCAGAATGAGATCATGAGATTTTATCTATAATTTGTCGTGTCCATAGGAAAAACCTACGCTGGAAAATTTTATTGCAATGAATCGAGACATTGACAACGGACAGCCGCTTGACAGGAAATTTATTGCGTCCCTCTACAATTCAATTCTCACAGAACCTTTCCAAATCCCTCCAGAAGATGGGAATGACCTCATGCTCACTTTCTTCAATCCGGCCATTGAAGGTATGGCTTTAGAAAATATGAAATTATTTACGATTTACAATTTGCGTCAATTACAGGTTGGTTATGGAAGCAGAGCGGACGTTATAAAACCTGGAAACGACGATGGTTCATCCTGAGTAACAACTGCCTTTACTATTTTCTGTTTACGACAGACAAGGATCCGAGGGGGATCATTCCACTGGAGAATATTAAAGTTCGACGTGCCATTGAGTTAGGCAAAGAATTTTGTTTTACTCTGTACAAGGAGTCCAGTGACCCTAGGATGACTGATTACATCAAATCTTGCAAATCATCGGATGGCAAACTCACCGCTGGTAATTTTTTTAACAATGGTTTGTAACCAGTTTTAATCTAAAGTTTTGCACGGGTGTTGTTTTTATAGGTAAACATATTCGATATCACTTGGCGACTAAAACTCGAGAGGACAGAGACCGCTGGATCGCTGCCATTTCTCAAAACAGTTCCTACAATAGTTTTTATACAATTCTGGCCCAAAAGAAGAACAAATTGGAGACACAGGAGAGGGGAACGCTGAAACGGAACAGGAGTGCTCATTCCACGGCCAATACTGTGAAACAACCGTTCAGCACCGCTGCCTTGTCTCACAGTCCAGGAGCATTCCGAAAGTCACAGATTGGACTGCCTCTGACACGAATGGATTTAGCAAAGTCCATGACGCACATCCCAAACACAGAACTCTTGTCGCCAGATCGCACCTATGGAAGGGATCCTCATGAGTATTTCACTGGCATTACATCTTCTACTTCGAATCTCGGCTATGACGGAAGTGAAGAGTGTCTGCACCATTCCGGAAGTGAAACCAGTTCACAGATTTCTTTTGAAGCGTCAGAACCAGAGAGGAACTCTACTGGCTTCATTAGTCGAATCTCCAGCAATTACAGCACATTTAGTCTACCACGGACAAAATCCCGGAAGAAGCATCATCGTAACCTTCATTCCCCACCACTACGAAAGTTTTCTTTACCTCCAGAATCCATAATACCCAATCGTCTTACGAGTAAAGTTGAATACTTAACTTCCCCTGGGATTCGCATCAGCGTTGAGGATGGGGAAACTGGAAGGCAAGAAAGGCAAGAGAGCTTGGAGAAAATAATGCTTTGTGAAGACAGTGTCATGTACTTTCCAAATAAGCCAGCGACCATAGTCTCGTCAACGAAAGAAGTTGCTGATGAAACTGAAAGTGGAGGAGCCCAATTGATTGAGCTCGAAGTCGTTCCAGTCCTAATGCGACCAATTCCAGATCAATCTACAGAGCGCTGCTCAACTTCCCTTATCGATGCACTCAAGGATTTTGGCAAAGTCATGGCAAAGCTTAATGTAGAAGATGATGAAGCAGAGTGGGCTGAAATGGAGGGAATGAGCCCAGAAGAACGACGCCATGTCGGACTGACGAAGCAGTGTCTCCGATCTAGTTTTAAATCCAAGCGATCCAGATATCGGGCCAAGCCGAGGAAGCACTTCACGGCCGAACCGAAACCAATTACTACTGAGACTGTGATTAATGAATGTGAGATTGAGAAGTCGACAAATGTACCTGAAGACGATGTTCTTCATCAAGACCAAGATTTTGCCAAAGAGTCAGTAACGGGTGTGACCTCTGACCAACCTACTCTGGAAACCAGTTATACCGAAGTATAAGGGTTTACCCTTCACTGACCAAGATCTTTATAAATGTAATTTTCTAATCTAAGTGCTTTCTTTCAAGATTAATTTATTTAAATACAAATGATGTCATACATGAAGGTACATGAAACAGCCGAATAAAATTTTCTTATCAAGTATTGTAAAACTGTGCTGAAATGGTTGAACGGTGAGTCCTAGCAAACACGGTCTGGAGAGGTCAATGCCCTCTAATGTCTAGACGGCGTTTTTTCTGCTCTGCGCGTATTCACGCTTGCGCAGCCTCATGAGGTCAATGACCTTTCCTTTGTCTCTCCCCGTTCCCAACTGTTGTCTTCTCTTTTTCTTCGTGACTCAGTGAGCTTTTCACCTTGCAAGAAGGATCAGTGTTTTTTCGTACCAATTTGAGGGTCATCGTGAGCATCGCTTGAGGTTATCATCAACATCATGGCGTCTAATTCCATCACCTTTACTCCAAGCAAGGCAAAGGAGAAGTTACAACAGGTCGGAACCTTCAAAGGAGGTCACAATAACGTTGTCACTGCTATTGGAATTATGGAAAATCATCCGGATAAAATCATGTCATGCTCTCGAGGTAAAACTTTCAGAGGTCACGCGGCCACCTCTAAAGCAATCCCGCTTTAAGTTTTACAATTGTTATGGATATTTTCAGACAAATCAATTCTGCTTTGGGATGTTACGAATTCTGGACGAGAGGTCACTGCTATAATGAGACGGCGGTACACAGGTCACTCTCACTTTGTCAGTGACATTTCCGTATCGAACGATTGTCACTTCCTCTTGACCTCGTCATGGGATAGAACACTTAGGCTCTGGGATGTAGAAAACGGCGAAACAACGAGGCAATTTGTCGGACACAATGGCGTAAAGACCAAGTTTGGACGTTGACATCCAGCTAATTTGTATTGCACTGTATGTTGTTATTTTAGGACGTTTTGACTGTGGCTTTTTCAACTGATAACCGTTTGATCGTTTCCGGTGGAAGAGACAACTGTGTCAAGAGCTGGAATGTGGTTGGACGCTGTGCTCATACGACGACTAAGAACGGCCATACGGATTGGGTAATTTAGTTTAACTTTTACTGTCAAAATCATCAATTGCAATGCGTTACTCCATATTCGACATTAGATATCATCAGTAGCTGTTACTCCAGCCTCCAACACTATGGCTCCAACTATTGTCTCTGCAAGTTGGGATTCAACGGTGAAAGTGAGCCATTTTCTTATATTAAAAGTCAAGTTTTCATTTGGGAAATACTTTGTTTCAGCTCATGAGCTTGAGGACTTATGAGATTGATCAAACGTTTGAAGGCCGAGGATCTCCGATCATCTGCACTGCGATTTCACCCGATTTTTCGCTGTATGCGGCAGCTTCGAAGGTACTGTTAACTTACTCTAAGAAGAAGGTCAATGTTCAAACTTTTGTTTACCTGTTCGCAGGACAATGTTGTGTCCATGGTGGATCTTGAAAACCGTCAAGGAATTTGGCACCTCGTCATCCCTGGAACCATAACCGCGTTGGCTTTCATCCCAACTTTGTATCGCATTTGTGTCGCAGTCGAAAGCTCCATTCGTGTCTACGTAAGTCACCAATTTGACGGAAAACGAATGCAAATCAACAGCGTTGATTTTGTAGGATCTGACTACCCGATGCTTGGTGGATGAAACTACGATCCTGAGCTCTACTATGTCTTCGTCAAGCGGTGATCGAGCCAAGCCTGTGATTCAATGCCTCAAGTGGAGTTTCGACGGAAGCATTCTCTATGGTGGTTGCAGTGATGGTTGTGTTCGAGTCTGGAAAATGCTTGTACCGACCAAGCCATTGGCCATTGGCTACGGCGTCGAAGGGGATGATGATATCTAAAGCAACCTGAGGCCAAGGTCACTACAGAAAGGTTGGTGTTTGGGGTTCATCAAGTACTGTTTCAATAGTATAGCGTTGTCCAATTAAGCTTAGTTTACGTCAATTTACTTGAAAAACAGTGCGTCAATTGCTTATTTATGAAGGAAAAACTAACAATATTTTTCTCCAGTTTTTGTTTGGAAATTACATCCCCCACTCCCTCATTTTTATTCCGGTTAATTGACGCATGTAAAAACATGGTAATGAACTTGATCCATGGATGTCAAAAGTAATTAAGGTTTTAACGATTTGAAGATAAAATTACATGCTTGTGAATCTGCTTATGGAATCACACGAGGATTTAATGAAAGACAAAAGGATTTGGAACATTTCATTTCAGATTGCTTGCCTTTTTTAGCACTTTAATTTGCGTAAAGGCTATCGAATCCTTAAAGGAAGGACAAGGACATCCATTTCATGACCAACAACTTCCCCCAATGTCAACTTAAATAACAATACCAGCAGAATATTTAATTTACAAACACTTCTAACCAAGTCTTGACACTGTGAGAAAATCAACTTTTCACAACATTGCAGTAACGATTTTGGCATCTAACGAGTGGCTATCATAAAAAATTAAGCACTTATCTCTTGGTCACTGGAGCAGTGTGAACTCTGCGTACCCAAAAGTTATATAAACACATTAAACGGTGAGAAATTTCGGGTATTCGACTTCCAGACTCTGGAGAGGAACCAAGTTAAAGACACTGGAGAAAAAGTTGAGCCAACCGAGTTACTAAACCGGTCGCTGCAAGGAAATATTGTGATTTGTGGTTAGAGGTTAGGAATTCCCAATTAAAAGAAGTAGAGATGGCTTAAGGACAACATGAAGTCGGTTAGGCCTGTCAGCGTTGTCATATCCAATGTCGCTTGAAGTCCTTGGCCTTGATTCTTATCCATTCTGGACCTGCTGGACAACAATTCCTTTAAAACGCGGTTGAGTGGGGTCCAAAACAGCACTTCTCGACGAGAATCTGAAAAGAAAGATCATCGTTTTAAGAAGGCTCAGAAGCTTCCTTCCACATATTCCGGAAAAAAGACTGGAACGCTGCCAGTAACAAATTGTAGGAAATCTAGTTTTTTGTTCCAATCCGGTGAATTAGCTTATGGGAATAATCAGGAAGACGTCATAAATGGTTATTAAAACAATCGCAATTGCGTGATCTGAGGATATTAGCAAATTGACGCTCTTCTGGGGTAGACTGTGGCGTTTGTGTTCCTGGACATCCAGGAAAATATTTGCACGAACCCCGGAACCTGTTTTCTCGTGTCGAAAATGCAGCTGCCAAGAGTAATTAGTGCAGCATTTTGCATCCTGTTCCAGTGCGAAATGGAGTACCCAAGTGACCCCTTGGCTAATCAAAGGGTACACACGAGAAATGCGCTGATTGGAGATCGGAGTGGACGAGATTTTGGGAGCAATGAAGTGGACATCGGGGATTACCCGGTGGTGAAGACAAATGCAGGAGCAGTTGAAGGGTACACGATGAAGACGATAAAGGGACGCTCTATTTATGCATTCGAAGGGATTCCGTTTGGTGAAAACATGGGAGGGGCCAACCGATTCAAGGTGAGGTTTGTGAAATGGATCCTTGATGAATTCTTTAATTTCTGGATTGTTTTTAATTGGAAAGGCACCGATTCCAAAGAAAAATTGGACAGGGATTCGTTCTGCAAAGAGCATCGGGAGCAAATGCCTCCAGTTACATGCATTCCACGGGATGCAAATGTACGGGGAAGAGGACTGTCTTTTCCTCAATATTTACACGCCAGAGGTAACCAATTAATTGGTTAAAGATGGCAACCTATAAAGGCAATAACTTTCAACAGGTTACCAGAAGGAAGGCACCAAATTTGCCAGTTCTTGTTTTCTTCCACGGGGGAAGGTAAAAAACTGATTTGAGACGTATTGAATGCATACCTTGATCCTTAAATCGAAACTAATGAAATCATTTCTAAGCTTTTACTTTGGTGCTGGATCCGAATACGGCCCAGCCTACCTCCTGGAACATGACATCATTCTTGTGACAGTCAATTATCGACTCGGCATTCTTGGTATACTTTCCATCAAAATTGATCAGGGGAATCGTTTTTTAATACTTCATGTTCCAGGCTTCCTGAGCACAGGGGATGAAGTCATTCCAGGGAACAATGGACTCAAGGACCAAGCTTTGTCACTGCAATGGATTCAGAAAAATATTAAAGCGTTTGGTGGCAATCCAAAGGAAGTTACAATTGCAGGCAATTAACAAACCCCTGGAATGAAGCGATGTCATTAATTTATTTATGTCATGGGTCATCAGGTCAGTCGGCAGGAGGTGGCAGCGTCCATTTCCATATGATGTCACCCTTGAGCCGAGGAACGTTTGGTCGAGCGATCTCAATAAGCGGAAATGCATTCAGTTCATGGGCCATAATGCCTAAAAAGTATCTCAACAGTCGCCTTGTGAAACTGGCAAGGGCTACACGGTGCCCACAACATCCAAGTCAAGCATTTCTAGCTTGTCTCAAGAGGAAAAATGGCCACCGCTTGGCAAGCCGTTTGCTCCGCATTTTCGTAATTGGCGACTCACCCTTTCCATATAATTGCGAGTTGACATTTACTAATCTTATTTTGTCCAGGATTTACCAACGGTGCCTGCAGTCCCACTTTCAGTGGTCATTGAACCTGACATTCCAGGAGCGTTTCTGACAGCACATCCGGATGAGTTGTACGCTCGAGGCGAAGTCGCAAGGGTCCCTTTCATTTGCACTCGTAACGCAAACGAGTCGGATGTAATTTATACAAGTAAACCTACACAACACACCCTACTTAGCCCAGGTCAATTGTTGCAACTGCTATGTATTTGTTCCAGTTTTTAAACAATTGGGCCTGGGCAGAGACAACGCCGTGACCCGTCCAATTTGGAAGTTATTCTCCCCCATTTTCTTGGATTACCGATACGTTGTCGACGACCGTGATGAAATCACTGCGAAAATCCTTGATTTCTATTCGAAGAATAGTGCTCTTGTCGATGGGAATGTCTATGCAGAGGTTAAATCCTTCAAAGAAATGACAGAGATGACCTTGCGATGACCAAAAAATGCTCATTTTTAGCTCTCGGCTGATCGCATATTCGGTTACGGTGTACACAAATCGCTGCAATTGCATTCCCAGATTGCCCCTACGTATTCCTGGCTTTATGGCTACCAAGGACGAAGCAGCATCCTCGGAAGCGCTGGCGTTGACCCTAAGAAATTTGGTAAAGACTTTATTTTTGCAATTTCCAATGTTTGTTGATCCATTGACCCTTGCTTCTTTGCTTGACCTTTCAGGTGTATCTCATACCGATGATTTAGCAACTTACTTCAACATGAGCGAGTATTATGCTGGCTACAAAACGACAGACCCTGAATTTGCAGTAGTGAAGCTCATGACAAGTCTCATTACCAATTTCGTCTCTACTGGGTAAAAGCAATTAGCAGCGACTCGCGAAAAGCTAATTTCCTTTTGTTATTCTAGCGAGCCTTTGTACACTGATGACAGCGGAGATAGGATCCACATTTTGGATCCTGTGACAGACCCCCGAAATATCCGAGTCCTTTCAATTAACGAAGATGTGAGGATGATTCCTGAACCAAATCGAGAACGTTACAAGTTCTGGGAGACAGTTGGCCTTCCTGATATCAAGCCCTTCATCCCCATAGAATGAGAATGTAAGGGTCAATGACCTACAGACGGTGATCGTAACTTATGATTTGGAGATGACTCCGTGTGCCAAATCGTTCATCAACACACCCTGGAAACCGAGATGTTTACAGTTATTTTAATTAAATAAATGACCCACGACTACGTGGAGTAGTGGAGGGCAAGGAATCTGTGACCTAAAGCTTAGTTAATATTTTAGTCCACGTAGTGTATTATAAAATGGCTGACAACTCCGGCCAGACTAAATACCCGGCGCGCCGACGACGTCTTTTGTCAGTTTTAGGTAACACTGATCTCTGGAATAAGTTCATCCCACAAACACCGGCAGCCATTGTCATACCGGAAATGACTTACTTCTGCTTTGACACACTCATTTCTCATTTCAAACGATCTTCGCCCTCGCTCGGTATCGAAATCCCTCGTGTAGAACGGTAGCATGGAAAGCTTTAGGCTGAAAAGGTTATGCAAATTGATGAAGCTTTGCTTATTCCCTAGCCCAGTGTTCGTGACATGGACGAGGAAGGGTGCCAAAGGGATCCGGCGTGGCGCCTGTGGGAGCTATGACCCTGTCCCTCTTATGCAAGGACTCATGGAATTCACCATCAACAGGTATATATCCTTTAAAATTCAAGAAGGGATTCATTTCTTTACCGTTTTTCTCCAGTGCACTTCATGATGATCGATACCTGCCAGTGAAACAAGAGGAGGTGCCCACGCTTCAGGTGACGGTGACAATACTCTTTGAGTTTGAGAAAGACAAGCACTACCTGGACTGGACAATTGGTGTCCACGGCGTCCAGGTCCAACTCCCGGGACGTGACAAGGAGAAGCAAGCCGCAGCAGCAGCTTATATTTCTCCAGAGTTCCCTGTCGAGCATGGTAAAGACGTTGACCAAATGTCGCCTTCAAGCTTTGACAAATGTTGGACACGCAGGGCTGACGAAGATCGAGACCATCGATGCCCTAATGGTGGAGGCCGGATTCATCGGGAAGATCAAAGGCGACGATCGACATGCTTTGAAGATCACACGATTCCAGTCGCAAAATGTCACCACCAATTATGAGGAGTTTGTCCAGTACCGCGACGAGAACAGAAAGGACGGGCCCACAGTTGACGCTTCTAACGCCTCCATCACTCCATCAAAATGAGCGTTCCCCCGTACTTTAAAAAACTGAATACGTTTGAAAGTAACTTGGACGGATTACTAAATTAAATTGGTGACGATCAATTTGGGATTTAACGATTACAATTCAAATTGAACTTCCAGAACAATGGGGTATTGGACTGCCATTCAGTATAAACTAAAACGGATTCATACGAATCAAACAAGTTAGCAATGAAACCGGCAACATCCGTGTAATGACGCCGTCATTATCTCCACTCACTGATTGTCAGTGAGGTTAGGCCAGGTCAGAGCAGGTGGATTAGCCAGTTGAGTCAGTTTAGTGACCTCAGGTGACCCCTCAACCAAATTAATCAGAGCTATCGAAGTAATTACAGCCCGTAATTACAATCCGTATACTAATGATCACAGAAAATGACGTGGAATACTCTAGAAATGTTTAGGCGTGGGCGTGAGGAACGGATTTGGGTACTAATGGAAATATGGCGGATTACATAATTAAAACAACACGCATAAATACCGTAGCTCCATTCCCTTGAGGTTTTCTATGCTCTGCGGACTGCTAAAAATGGACACGTCAGCATCTTTTGGGGCGAGGATCCTAACAGTAGTCCCTTACTTTATCCAGTTGGAAGCAGAACTGAAACGGGAAGCGGACCGGAAACAGTTCCAAAATGAGGACCGCTCGAAGCGATCCAAATACGATTTCATCGTGGGTATGTCATGTATTTTGAATGTCCTGATTGAATGTCCTGATTGAATATCCTGATCTCCACTGAATTTGGACAACATGTTTTAGTCGGTGGAGGAACTGCTGGATGTGTAGTGGCAGCTCGTCTGTCTGAAAAATATTCAGTGTTACTTCTGGAAGCAGGAGGCGAACCACCGTCATTTGCTTCGGTTCCAGCATTTTGGCAGGAAGTTGAAGCTGATCCTTTGATCAATTATTTCTACACTTCAATTCCACAGGAAAAGCTTGGGAATAAGGTAAACCGATATAGGTCTTGTTCTCTAGTTTCGTTCTCCCCTAGGCTGATTGATGAATTTGGCAATTTTCCAAAAGCGAATTACGAAGACCACTGGAAAGATGCTCGGTGGATCTGGGTCTCACAATGCACTCGCTACCAACCGAGGACATCCGTAAGAAAAACTTGTCCAGGGAATCTGGCATTCACTGAAATTTTAAATGAAATTCCAGACGAGGTTACGATGAATGGGTGAGAGCGACTAAAGATTCCAGTTGGTCCTACGCCTCGTTGCTCAAGTACTTTAAACGTTCTGAGAATTACAAGGGACTGTGGCCAGTCGGAAGTAAGAATCAGCCCAATGGCACAAATTAACA
>VNWY01000315.1:0-54248 GCA_009869845.1 Pseudachorutes palmiensis
AATTGAACGAAGGGACCTTTTGGACAACTACCACACCCTGTGACCTGACACGGGGCGACCTTGGCCAGAGAATTTTTACTGTAACTAAGGACAACGGCTTGTTGGATTCGTAGTCCTTAAAATACGAAAGTAAATACAAGTCCATGGATACATGAGTAATTTCACATTTGATTGTCGCAAAATATCAAAGTGACAGTAATTATAATTTGTGTGTTTTCTAGTAAGTCATAAGGCGCAGGTTCCCTACATCAACTTATAGACGGATCGTAATCCCTGTTGATTAGCTGACAGAAAACGTAAACAACTAATAATTCTGTGTATTACTCAAACCTGGAATACTACGCATGCGCTCAAAAACTAAATTGGAAAAGATTACACGGAGATTAAATTTGTTCAGCTGGAGGACCATAAATAATTTGCTCGAGACTGACATAAGTCCCAGTCAAGAATCCCAACATGCCGAAACACATGACCAGAAGATCTTTCCAGAGGTAGCAATTGAATCTCCCGTAGCCAGTGTCATAGCTAACGAGCATGTTGATGATTGGTGGGAAAATTATAGCCAGTGTAGAACTACTCACAGCTCCTACGAGTGATATGGCCAGACTCAAGTCTGGAATCAGCACCGCCAACAAAACTAAAAATAACAAAAATGTCAAACCACTTGGGAAAATGTTCGTGTCGAATAAAACTCACAGGTTATGATCACAAGAACTGTGCGAAAACCATACTCTGCAAATAACTGCATGTTTTGTGTTGGAATCTTTCCCTTCATCCAAGGCCAAACAATATCCCATGGCACGTAGAATTGAAGGGCGTACGAAAGGAAAATGGAAAGCGCCATGACTAGCTTCACCATCTGTGCCAATCTGTAATCAAAAACCGGATGTTGATTCAGCGTATCAAAAATTACACTCTAAAAACAGTTGATGACGCACATGTCCTTTGGCAAGTTGACCGTGATACTCCCCTTCACGTCGTTCCCGTACTTCAAGTAGCCAAAGAATCCAACGGCCGTGTATAAGCACCCAACAATTACCATGGTTGTGTTCAAAACACCGTTCCAGCCACCAAAATCTTGTGGAGTTTTCATGTTACTCTCCAACGGCAAAATCTGTGTCGGAAATGTACGTATATGTCGGTATAATTTCAGGTTATAATAAAATCAGTTAACAAATAAGTAATCACAAATGTTGAGGCCATACCATTCCAATGCCCTCAAAGGCATAGATCGCTGTTCCAAAAAAGAGTGGGAGTTGCTTGAATGACGAAAATCCAAGAACCATCCCTTCCCGATTTATAGATGGGAAATCTTGGAAAACGTAGTAGAATATGATTCCAAGGCCAACTGCCATGCATGCATTTGCAACCATCGAGAAGGGGGCCAAGTACTTCAAATTCCTGATCCAGTTGAGGAAGATCATAGGCAGAAGAACGAGGGCCATGCAGGTCTTAATGCTCCAGTAATGTTCCCGGTCGAGGTAGGTATTGACAACCTGTTGATAAAAGCAGTGTTATATAAGAACCAAATGAAATGTTATGGGGCGAAATGCTATATGTAAGGGGTCTTACAGAGACAATATTTGTGGCCACAAAGACAAAGTATACACAGCAGAAACCTATTTGTGTGATGAACAGGCAAGCCGTAATGATGTACCTACGAGGAACATGAATCCAATTAAGCTTAGTTGGAATTCCATACATAAAACCTCCTGATATTACCAAGCCATGGAGGAAAATTTCCTAAGTCTTGGAGGTCCAACTTTGAAGGCTAGTTCTCCCACTTCTGCGAAGCTTAGACTCGGTACTTGCGTCCTACGACAAAGTGCATGAGCACAAGTGACCTATGAGCAAAACACAAGTCTATTAAATCCATCAGCTTATTAAAAGTTCAATACTTTATAAGCCTTTCTTACAAGAAGGTGCATAGTATGGACGCATACAATCCCGATGAAAACTGTAGCTACAGTCCCTGTTGCCAATCCAGCATTTTTGAAGGCATCCGGCATAGCAAGTATCCCCGTTCCAATGTTTCCTTTCAGAAGATGAATCATTGTATCGCAGTTCCTGAAAACAAAGGAGTCTACGTCAGAGGAGAAACACATTCAGACTTCAAATGAATTTAGCACGCGTCATGCATTAGTTAATAATAATCAAAGTCTAATTTATAATAATGCTATTATAGATTAGCGCGTTAATTGTCTCGTGGAAAAAGACCGTCTCGAGGGGCACGCTCTGAATTCCAAAATAGCAAATGACAACGGGAACCAGGGCAGTGCGATAGCAAGCTACGTGTTCCAAATAAAACTAAATGGAGCCACGTGAGGTTTGTTTACATCGCGTACACCCCATCGCAGCAGCTCCATTTATCCGTTGTTAATCCACAGATTAAAATGAATAAGTCTGGATACACTTACGACGTAGGATGAAGGACGTCTCGTTGTGTATGTGGGTCATAATGTTCTCCGGTCATTGAGAAATCATTCTCGCCTACTGGCTTCTTCATGGAAATTGCAGTGGATGCCTTTTGACCAAGAGCCCTGGCCACTTGACCCCGTTGCTGGGAGTACAGATTACTCTCACTCTCCGAATCTTGAGATCCATGTCTGGAAGTGGGACAAATTGGCATTTTAGTCATTTTGTCAAACTGAATTTGTCGCTAGGAACCCCTGCTGTCTCTTCCAAAACGAAGTTTCGGAATATGTTTATTGTTATTGCGTTTAGCCAGGGTTCCGGAGTCTTTACAGGATTATTTTGGGTCACTTTACACTGTCGAGCTTTGACGGAGCTACTAAGCAACGGCGGCAGGTGGTTTAATGTCACCACCAAACTGTTATGAGAAACGAGGAAGCAGAACAGGTGGAATTGTCAAGAACTCCAGATCCCATTAATTTACTAACTATAGATGAAGTGATGATGAACTCTTAAATGGCTCTTTCTTCCTATCATCTTATCACTCAAGACAACAAAACCTTTCCGTACAAGATAGCATAAATTAACTAAACGTGTGAATTTGGAAACGTGGCCAAAATTCAATTATGTCGAATAGAAGGAAAACCTCATGCATACTATGGAAATTCCATAAGATTTCACTGGTTTTGAACTGCCAAAATGAAGTAAATACTTCAGTACTGAGTCAGTGACTAATGGGGCTTAAAAGTTCTTTCAATAATACAAATCGTCTGTACCCAATCTGAGAATGATTGAAATTAAAGTGTCACTTACTCGGTTTCGTATGGAGGCGGTAGGTCACTGGCATCGGTCTGGAGTAAAGGTTCGGATTCCTCCTTCCGATTCATGTTGCCTTGAGATCTCTTAAATGCTAATAGGCTACGTTTAGGTACACTTTAGTTAACTTAAAACTGTCAGTGGAATAACACAGCGCATAAATCTTTAGTCCATAAATTCATGATACTTTTCCAGTAATTTCAATAATGTAGCTAGTAGAAGGGGAGTTGTAAATCTATCAGGAATTACAGGTTAATCCTAAATCCGAGATGACATGTGATAACAATTAACTCCAGAATGTAAGGGTAATTAGCCTAATTAGAGAAGAATTTGCCCACACTTTTGTGTCAGCGTGTATAGAGGAATGAGTTAGTAAATAGTTAATCCTTAGCGTAAGTTCAGACACTACGTCTAGGAGATTTTCCAAGTGTTTTCGTATACAGACTCAGAATTTAACTAACTAACCAGCTCCTTGAAGACACTCTTTTAATAGGTCTAACATTAACCCAGAGTTCCTAATCAGGGTAGAGCCAATGTCAGTTGTCAATGTCACGAACTACTGATTCTACTTTCCTATTTGATAAGGAATCTTCTTCTTCATTTCCACTGATCCCCTCCAGAAACAAATGGATTGTGCAAGAGGAATCCACGCAGATGAGAATGATGATCCTACAATAATAATAATATCCAGCTAAATCCAATTATCTTAAATGTTAATCACAATGGTACAATACAAGGAATTACTTACCACTTGTTGCCCGACCTCGTCCGTTGACCTGACTAAACCAGTCAGCCCAAAAACCACTGCTGAAAAGTGTTCAGCTGTCCGGTAATTAAACGAAATTTTCCATGTTATAATGGAAAGTTGTTCCTAAAATAGCAAGTTAAGTAAAGTAATTTAAACCTCTCGTTAAGGGGTCATTCAAAAGAGTATGAAGAGTAATCATGAAGATTCTCTGGGGGTCCTACACCTTTTATAAACTAAAACATATGGTCAAAGGAAAGTCCGTGGGTTGAGAGGGAGGATGCGTAGAGAAAACAGGAAGAGTCAACTTCCAGCTACGCTAATCAACAACAAATTAATCTAAATTAAAGCTTATTCATCATAATAAATAAAACTTTATAAACAATATTAGTTTTAATATCAGTTAACTTTATAAAAATAAAAATGAAAAAATGAGCAAAATTAAGCAACCTCTACCCACTTTATTTTAAATACCAACTACTAACTCAATGCGGTTTGACCAAGCCGGCCAGCAGTTCCGCTGCTGTTATTCTCTCAAATGAATAATTATTAAATTATTTACTTATTTACAATTAAAACTTATAATTTTGATTGCATGTAACAACAATCTTCTCAAATTGCAATTTTTACTTTTACTTTTTACTTATTTAATTTTATAACTGCTAATCAAATTAATGTAACAATGTCTTAAAGAGTGTTAAAGGCACTGTACAAGTTTCACTTCTGTCGTAATTTCTGAAAAGAAAGGAAAGAAAGGAAAGATTTTAAAATTAACATGCATCCGAATGTAAATCAGAATGTATAAGCATTTGCTTGCTTCCCAGTGCAATGCTTTGATGATTTAAATAACCACAGAGGTAAATGCATGAATGGCCATGCACAATTGTGTAAACCGTGCACTGTTTGGAAGCCTACAATACCCGGGTAAACCCAGAAGCCTCTTTCTCCATGGAAGATGTTGCTTCTGGGTTCTTGAGGGATGATGGATCCACCCTAATACACAAATGAAACCTTACCTCACCTGTGGGATTGTTGTCGATCCCAGTTCCCTCCGACTGCCTTGGGCTTCCTTTTTATTTGAGTTGACAAAAAATCCAGTTCCTTGTGTTCGAACGCTGTTCGGCAAAAAGACCGTGTCCGCTTTCGCTTCCACTCCCACTCCTCATCTTTGAATCCCAGCAGAAACCATCCTTCTTAGCTTATTTTAAGACATTTCATTTCGTAGTAGAGGCGATAGTTATACCTATTGTTATTAGTTATAGTCTGAGTAGAGTTTTAATTTGACCCATCTTCGAACTTGGCCTGAGATCCGAAGAACACATTACCGAAAACAGAAAAAGTTCCACGTAATAAAAGAATTAACGCACAGATGGAGAGAGGACGGAGACAGTCGTCTTAAGTACCATTCGCTAATTAATAAAAGCAATATTCACAGAAACCCTGTCCCGTGTCCGCAATGTTAATTGAAGGGCGGGTGGAGGTGTTCCAAATGGGGGTTCCCCTTTCCAAAAGAGTGACGAGAGAAAGACTCCATTTATAGACTGAGAAGCTGTTTATACTATGAGCGGGAGCGGGAGCGGGTTTTGCCGAACACTGAAAAGTTGGCTTTTTTTCTACAACTCAAAGTCCCTTTCACTGCCCACCCCTGGTTTTTCTTCCAGGGTTATTATTATTCCCTCCGGCGGAATACTTGTCGGATCTGTCTGGATTAGAGGGACATCCTGCACAACCAGCCACACGAAGTGCACGGGCTCAAGTGCAGACGGATTGTGTATGCGTCCAGTCCACGACAAGCACCGCAACACCACATACTCCGCACCAGGCACATGCACATGCGACCTTGGATACAGGCATGCATGATAGAGAAGCCAAGTAAATAAGGCTGCGGCAATCTAGGAGGTCAGGAATAAATTGCTTCCATGCTTGAGCATACATGGTCAACTACACACAGGAAGTGACTAGGATGAGGATAAAAATGGATAGAGGACATAACTGCCATGCTACCACGCACCGTTTGTAACTGTTGTAAAGATAAATTCCAAGATTTTAACGCAACGGCGGCAAAATTCATGCCACCATTCTGTTTCCAAACTAATGACTATTCTGTTTTAAGCCTATTTTATTCAACATTTAAGACTACGGAGCATGCGCAAGTCGTAGTTTGGAAGTGTAATAGTTTAAAATAATGTTTGTTGATGTAACATAAATATAATTGCCCTATATATTATGAAATTTTAAGTCTGTAAACTATCATTTCGTTTGTAAGTTATCGATCAAGTCATTTTGGACCCCGTCTATAATTTAGGCTTGACATTTTTGTAATGGAATTACAAAAGTTTCTCTCCCGGAAATGCGATTCGTTTTTTTTTACTTTATATTTTAAATGCAGGAGCATACTGTAATACGGTCCAACGAATGCGAGACAGGCAAAGTCGAAAATAATAAATAATAATATTAAATAATAATAAATAATAAATAAGGACATATTCCCAAGAATTGGCATCCTCCTCTGATCTTGAGTGAAAGGAAGAAGGAGCCAGTGGAGAAGAGCAGGGGTGGTGAATTGCTGGTGATTCGGTGTTTGTTGAGCGCGTATACGTGAACGTGGGAAGGTAGTAATCCACTGACTGGCTGATTAACGAAATATCGGAGATTAATTGCGACTAATGAGTAAATCGAATCGAAAGTTACGATCATATCATTACAATTTGTAAGGAAATGTCGGAACTACCTGCGACAATATCTCAGAGTTTGGAGAATGAACTGGATTTTTATTTATATAATTAAGATTTCCAAACTTTGTCGTAATTCCCAGTGTCAATGTTTCAGAGATTGGAACTTATTTGCAATTTCCTTATAATTTGATTTCTTTCTTTTGTGCCTTGTGTTGTATTAATGATTAATTGTATTCGAGTGATTATTAATTTTTATTTGATTTATGTGAATCCGTGTATTAGTTGTTGTGTGTGCCCTGGCCGAAGTGATTCTTTTTTCTGTGCTATGCTTGCTGGGTCTTTTTCCCGAGAAGAGGAGCTCAGTCTATCCATATCATTCGCCTCGGTGGCACGTAGCTGCTCTTCCTTACCTGGCCAAAGTGCTCCTTTGTGGGTATCCAGTACCCAGTCCTGCAGTCTCTCCACATCCCTTTGACCTTGACTCTTACTCTGGCCTCTTCAGAAGGAACAAGGTACGCACAAGACCCACGCTAGACAACCTAACGCCACTCTTCAGTTTACACCTTTACAAATCCCCAAGTTGAGTGCATGTGCAGTGTATTTGGATTCTATAGTTCAGTCTCTCCTTGAGAACCTCATTGGAAACGTCCAATTTATAAACTGCAGTTGGATTGCACACTGGATTGGTCATGAGTATGGACCATGATATCGAATCTTCCTATTACCTACTCAGAGCTCAATTAAAGTGTCCTACCAACACAAAATTATAATCTAAGTTAGACTACTGCCAAGGGAGGTGATTAGAAGGTGGACATTCTGTTAAACCATGGACATCAAATTCTAATCTTTTGCCTCATATTTTCTCTTCATAGTCGTTCCCGATAAATCTGCTGAGCTGGGGTGGCTAAATAGCGGCAAACTGTCGTCCCCTTGGACTCCAAATTCTGTACCCGTTCCGGACACAAACGGAGCGGGTAGTGACAGAAGCCTTGATGTCAGTGATGTAAGATCTTCTGATTCCTAATCTCATTTTACACTTTAGTTATTAAGAATAGTAACAATAGCTAGGATTTCGCGCTCGTAAACCATTCTTTTGAAAGTATAGAGCGCTCAATGAAAATTAATGACCGCTTGCTGGAAATATGAAAAATGGTACTAGTGGATGGATTTTCTACTTTATTACAGGATGAAAAGGACTTGTCCTCATCGGACGCGGAGGGGGTTTGGAGTCCTGACATTGAGCAAAGTTTTCAAGAAGCACTGGCCATTTATCCTCCGTGTGGAAGACGTAAAATAATTCTGTCCGATGAGGGGAAGATGTACGGTGAGTAAAACTATTGTTTTACATTGCCTATTATTGGGAGTTCATTCCTATTATTCTGATTTTTAAATAATTCCCATTTGGCAGTGTGTTATTTGGTTCAAAAACTGTAGTCACTAGTTGAGCCTATAACTCCTATAAATAATAGTCACTACTGCTGAGCCTAGTGGCTGAGGCTTACGGTAAAACTTTAACGAAAAAGAAATCTTGAAAAAACTATTACTGCCAGAATCGTTTCATTCATAGTTTTTGAGATAAGTTTCTATGAAGTGTCTCACAGAAATTCTTTTTTCTTTGCCATTGAAAAATAAATATTTCTAAAATCAAGTTTTAAGTTTTCAATGAAATCTTCCATTTTTCTGAATTCAAGTTACAGGATTTAGAACAAGAGAAGTATCCTATTATTACCCGGTTGTTGTTTATAGGATTGGATGTTGGATATGTTTATTGTGTCGTTCATAAAAATGACAAGAATTGTTCTTTCTGAGCTTGACCTAAAAGTGAATTAGTAGTTTATATATGAAAAGTATTTCTATTGTGTATATAGTGTATTAAAACTGAAGTATTATAATTTGATAACGACTAAGAAATGGGGGTACGCTTGCGTGGTGAGTAACAGCAGGCAGACGAGGGTTCCTTCTCTCGTCGTTTTTGTCATGTCGTCCCTGAACTTTTCATTTATTTGTAGTAGTAGTCTCTTTCACCGTGGGTTCTGGAACATCTACTAATTGGACATTCTTGGCATAGTTTTGTGTAGCTAGCTTCCCCCATTTCCCCTCTAAAACTTCTAAAACTCTCTCTCTCTTTCTCTCTCTCTCTCTCTCTTACTACTCTTCTGTATACTCTGCTGTTCCCCGGTACTTTCCCTTTTTTCATACTAACTCACCAACTGTGAGTCTCCGGGATCCACAGAATCTTCTTTCCCTCCGTTTTTCCCCTTTCTCGGCCCCTCTGCTTTTCATTTCTGAGCTTTAGGTAGAGCTCTGTTGAGGGACTTTAGCTTCCCTACCCACAAATCAGGAGTGTTGTTGGCAAAGGGAAATCCATTTTCTAAAAACCAGTACCGCCGGGAGGAGCCCAGAGTAGACACGAGACTCAGGAAGACTGACTAGGACTAGTCACAGAGATCCATCCTCTAGAGTAGTGACGGGCTATAAGGCGGTTTTAGATGAGGCTTAGATGATCCAAATTCCACGCTTTCCCTACAAAGTACTCTTTGGATAAAACAAACCGAGGAACAACCCGGGAATAACAAAGTGGCGTCCGTAAAATATGGGGTAAAGTAGAACGGATTGAGCACAGTAGAAGCTGATTAGAAAAAAGTGAGACGGATGACGAACGTATAGTCGGATGTGAATAAAGTAGTTTTTTACTTATCATCGGGTCAAAGAGTTTGACTTGTAACCAAGGCATAAGATCAATCCCGGCCAATGTCAATTACAGGGTTACGACTGCTATGATGCTCATAATCCCAAACAATGAAAATCGGTTTTCAGGGTTTTCAGTAGTTTCTGAGTTATTAAGCTCGGCTATGGATTACATGCTCGGCGTCCATCGTGTCTGTAGTTCTTAAGAGCAAAGCGTCTTTTCTCCAATAAAATGAAATTTTAGGTTGTGAAATTAGTGCGCCTAAAATGACAAAATTACTCTTGCATACTTGTGAAGAAATGCTACGGTAGGAATGCTATGTGAGAAATGCAGGACGCTTAAAATGTTCCTAATATTGGACTGTAAGGCTGATGATCTTCTTATGGAGTAAATGTGACCTGTGTGTAGTTGATATAGAGCAGTGATTGAACACAGTCCTCCTTCTTTCCACCGCCAATCCAATTTCCTTTTGTTCATTTTTAGACCAATTGGATCTAGCTTGGGCGGTCCGAAGTAAGGTCTGACTTTGTTGTTTGACCGCAGGTCGGAACGAGCTCATTGCCAGGTACATCAAACTAAGGACAGGGAAGACGAGAACTCGCAAGCAAGTGAGCTCCCATATCCAGGTGCTTGCAAGAAGAAAAATGAGAGAGATCCAAGCCAAAATCAAAGTAAGTTTATAATTCTGGAATTGACTTTTTTCCTGGGTACTTGTGTGCATCGTATGAGTAAGATGACGATGAGTCAGGGGAAATGTCTCCGTAGGAGATGGGAAACATGGACTCCTTGGATGTGTGGAATTAGTCATAACAACTTCAAGATGAGACACAGAGAGATGAAGTAGAGGTTTTAATTTCAGAGAACCCGGAGTAGTCCTAATGGGTTAATTTACTTTTATAAATGGACTTTTTCCAATTATTGGTTCGTGACATGACGATGCACTGCATCTTAATACACCCAAATACCATCTTCCCTTTACTACATTTTTATAATTTCTCAACAGAATCAGGATCACCAAACCAAAGATACACACAAAGCTCTACAGAATATGACGTCCATGTCCAGTGCCCAAATCGTGTCATCCAACGCCTTGAACAAAACCACCGGCCTGTCAGCTTTAGGTTTGGGTACGCCTGTCCCTTACACGAACGCTGTCACTGCGGTGAGAACCCTAGTGCACTCCAATTAATCTTTTATGTGAATAAACTCACTAAATGACCTTGCTTTGTTTTTTTTTTAGTTTTGGCCAACGGGACTCCAGCAAGAGTAAGTTGAAGTGTATTTATACCAAGCTAATTACCGCAGTGCTTAGCCACAGCTATAATAATACTAATCCAATGGCTAATTCTTTTTGATTCCAGTGTGAAGCCCTTCCCGCAGCCTCTTTATGTGGGAAGTGGCGCTGCCAAAGCTCATCCTGCTGGAAACGGCGTTCCTGAATCCGCGGCCATGACAGCAGCTACTCCTGGCTGGGAAGGAAGGGCCATTGCCACTCAAAAGCTTTGCCTCGTCGAATTCTCAGCGTTTATGGATCTTGCGTCTATGGATCTTCAACCGGATTCCGACACAGTGAGTGCAGTATTTTGGTCAGTTTCAGGATGACTTCATGTCCATTGTCATCTCCACTAAGAGCTAAAGGGGAGCTTCATTAATTCTGCGGTGGATGATCACACAGTTACACAGTACAGTTCAATGATGGCATAAACAGTCATTAGTCTCGTAATTCGATGTCACTGTTGTCTCGTCTTGGATCTATAAAACAACACCATTTACTCTACAAGTGATTATTGGTGATGCAATGTACTTGAGTCTATAAAGTTTGAGACAGCACATTAAAATTTTATAGCTCAGACTCTGTATTGTTTGTGGCTGAGGTCATCCAATTGCAAATTGCAACTCGATACCCAAACTACTTTAGCTAACAAACATTTTTCTGTCTCGTTCTTTTTGCAGTATCAAAAGCATATGTTTGTGCACATCGGACCCGTCTCATATACAGATCCAATTTTAGAGGTAAAGTGGCTGGATGCACGATTGTCTGCATGGGGTCTAATAATTTGACTTTTTGCAGTCAGTGGATATTCGCCAAATCTATGACAAGTTCCCCGAAAAGAAGGGCGGACTGAAAGAACTTTATGAAAAAGGACCTCAAAATGCCTTCTTTCTCGTTAAATTCTGGGCTGATCTCAACTCTAATATCCAGGACGAAGCAAGAGCGTTTTATGCCGTTACCAGCCAGTACGCTCCTCCCAATAATCTCAATCTATCAAAAACACTAATTTTATTATATTCAATGTAGATATGAAAGTTCGGAAAATATGACAATCACCTGCTCCACCAAAGTCTGCTCCTTTGGGAAACAAGTGGTTGAGAAAGTGGAAACGGAGTATCCCCGTTTCGAAAATGGACGCTTTGTTTATCGTATCCTACGCTCACCCATGTGTGAATACATGATCAATTTTATCCACAAGCTGAAACATCTCCCAGAAAAGTACATGATGAACAGCGTCCTCGAGAACTTTACTATTCTTCAGGTATTCTTCGTTGAAGGAATCAATGAAGGAATCCTTTTCTAATCATTTTCATTCAATTCCAGGTTGTGACAAACCGCGAGACTCATGAAACTCTTCTTTGTATCGCATTTGTATTCGAAGTCTCCTCTTCGGACCATGGGGCGCAACACCACACGTACAAGTTGGTCAAAGACTAGACTTCGAGGTTCGAGATATCAATTCCAAACAGATCCGATAAAACTTCCCTCCAACTTCAGCTTTCCCTATGTCAGCTCCTCAGCTTCTAATTGAATTTTATTTCCGTTCAAAATAATTATTAGACTTACCTTAGTAAACACGAGATTTAGAATACTTAATTGACATAACTTGAGAAATTATAACTACTCGTTCAAAGTAATCAAACTTGGGTGTATAAGATTTACACTAACAAATTTTGTACAGGATCAGTATTTAGGAAAGCTGAATAAATCCAAACGTATTCATATACTCTACTTAAACAAAAGCAATACAAGTACAATTCACATTTCATTATTTTATTATTACTAATTTATTATTTGATACTTTTATACATATCCAAGAATCCATTTCATTTCTATTCCTGGGTTTATTTACGACTTGATTGACAGGATTAGTGTTAACTTGACCTTGCAGCAATTCGTGGCTCCTTCTCCTTTACATCCCATTCACCCAAACGGTTTTTTCTTGACAAAATTGACATTTAGAATTGTGGTTATTGCGGAAGTGTGTTGGGAGAGGTCGATTGTCTCAAGTGTGAAATAAGATGAAGAGGTTTCTTATTTTTAGAAGTGAGTCATGCAATGAAATCAAAAGTACAAAATTAGCACAGCCTTTATCAATCCATGTCACGCTTCAACACAATTGAGGTCACAAGCTCATTACACAAATCAGAATTAACTCTCGAAAACTAAATTAACTTTATCAAAAAGACGGTGGGAATGGACCAGAATTTGGGGAATCCCACAGATTCTGGCACAGAAAGAAAGTTGCAAAGAAAAGAACCAAAGTCAAAGCCTCACTTTGCAATGTTGCATCCTTTGTCTGTTCCAAACTGTTTCACTGTTTATGCAAACTTTGTTAAAAAGCATGTCTGGATATTAGTGTTTTAAATTGTGTTCTTTTCTGAATTGTTGAAAACACACAAGCCAGATGGACCTTTTCCTCACTTCCTGTCCCTCATCCCTTGACCTTTATGAGCAGAGCAGACTGGAGAAATTAGACGCCAAGTGGTAACTTGTGAGTGCGTAGCCTTGCAATGGGATTTATGGCAGGTATCATTAAAATTTGGTTGACAGTTGACAGGTGAGAAAGGGATTTGGCAAGGATTTCCGTTCTGATTGGATGATTCGAGAATTCGCGAGGAGCATTATAAATCGGCATGATCCTGACAACGGAATTTGGTTCAAGGTGAAGATGAAAATAAAGAACGCGGAAACTTGATTGGAATTGAATGATGATGGCTGCTCTGTGGCTGCTCCTGAGATTTAGAAGATGGCGAAGGAATCGGGAATTTTGAAACGAATCCCATTGGTCTTATATTAAGGAGAGGAATCGGGTCCATAGTTTATCAGTTGAAGTGTAAGATAATTATAGCCATGGGTGGTGGTGTGGGCGGGCGTTCGGATGAAGATTCCAGATGAAGAAATGGTGGACGACTTCCGAGAATGTGGGACGGAAATTCGGGGTATTCCCGGGTATAAAAGACTTCTCACCCCGTTCCATTGGTCACATTATCAAGCTAACTTCAAGTTAGATCGCTTCTTTTGCCCTGCTTTTACCCTACGAATCCCTGACGTCGACATGGCTTTGGAGAGACAAGTCCGTGCTAAGGTAAAACAATCAATCAAACATTTCTACTCGTAAGCTCAATTGACTAGAGCATTTGTATTGACTTTAGCTCGCTGGAAAGCGTGTCCCCGAGGAAGAGAAATTGGCCAAGGAATGGATCGAGAGCATCCTCGGTGAGAAATTCCCAGCCACCGCAGTCTACGAAGATGTTTTGCAAGATGGCGTCGTCCTCTGCAAAGTAATGAACAAGCTTCGTCCCGGTGCCATCCCAAAAGTCAACCCAAGCGGAGGTGCACAGTTCAAGATGATGGAAAACATCAACAAGTATGACATCAAGTTATAAACAAACCAATCACAGGACATCAACATTTCCATATTTAATCTCACAGCTTCCAGAAAGCAATTGAGGAGTATGGGGTGCCACAAATCGATGTTTTCCAGACTGTTGACTTGTGGGAGAAGAAGGACATCGCAACGGTGACCACTTGCCTCTTTGCATTGGGCCGCACTGTAATTAATTCTTTTATAATTTATTTACTAATTTAATTTCTTTTATAATTCATTTACTAATTTGGTTCTTCTAGTCCTACCAACACCCTGAATGGCAAGGACCATGGCTCGGACCACGACCATCTGAGACAAATGTTCGTGAATTCTCAGCGGACACGCTTCAAGCCGGCAAGGCGATCATTGGCCTTCAAGCTGGAAGCAACAAGGTAAAAAAAGTATTCAAAATTAAAAGTTACATACTAAAATGGATTTGTCCTTTTGCAGGGTGCAACTCAAGCCGGAACTGGAACAACCCGAGGAATTATTTTGGGAAAGTAAGATGGCGGAACTCTCAGCATCTCTACAACTACAACTTTCCCTCTTCCGACTTTTATTCTTTGCGACTGCGCTGAATCCTGACGATCAATTAATAACTCCTCTTCTAATTAAAGAATCTCGTTACATACGGTAGAATTGCCAACTAATGAATGAGTCCGTGGGCATTGTTTACTCCCTTTGTGTCTCTTTCTCACCGCCCTTGTCGCCCATGTCTCTTTGCGGCATGTAATCCTAATTGTCATTTTGTACATGTTTCCGACACTCGATTTCCGTGAATACGTAACCACTTGTCACATTAGTTTTCCAAAGTATCTTCCAACAACATGACAAAGAGACCGAATAAATCCAACATCACTCAGGGAATGTGCAATGTCGCCTGCCCTACTTTTTACAATTCATCAGAATAAAAGTAACAGAATCGGAGGCTGAATCAGCAGCGTCAGGGCCGTTTTATTTTCCTTGATGATACATTCCATGTATCGTCTTATTATTGGCGTTTTGCAATGGGTTGATTAAAGCTGACTCGGCGTAATAAAACTTTCTGATTACAACAAAGTTTAATAGCGTGAATTTGAGATACTTGACAAGTTCTTGCAGAATCCCTTGAGAGAGTTGAGATTATTATTATTAATCAAGGAGATCGCTTTTCATGATTCGATGAAAGTTTTTCTGAATCGCCTTGTATGAAGTTTCCTGGATTGATTGATGAACTCTGTCAAATGACAAGAAAGTTGGGGGAGGGGGTGCCTTGTCTATTTAGAATACCGGTTGGCTCTTTGAATCTTAAGGGAGTCAGTTATCCTTTTCCGCATCGTTGCCGCTGACGGATGAACATCAAAACTTTTCCCTTGTCAAAGAAAAGTGTAGCATAGACGGTGCTAGAGATGACTGCTTATGCTTAGGAAACTCGTTTTCTATTTCAGCGGATGCGTCAGCAAGGAGAAATTTTATTTCCTTTTGGTCCAAATAGGCTCAAGGTGAAGGAGTCTTCATTGGTAAGAATTCCATCGAGACTTGTTGCGCATCCATGTCACCGGTATAGTGACTAACTGAGGGTGACTAAATGAATAGGACGCCGCCGGAGACGGAAAATCTCCAAAAAGTCTCGTCTTTCCACTTCCTTTCAAAATGGAAAATTAGCTTTCACCGAGATCCCTGAAATCTTTCCGTCAGTTGACTGGCAGAAAGTTCCTTATGTCCTTATGCCAACAATTGAAATTTCCTTTCCACGAATAATTCCATTTTCTCAAAATCCAGAGACGTAATTGTCAATTTTATGAAAGTGGGAATTCCTTTTAGAAATGGAAAGTAAAGTAAAGTGATTCACTGTTGCCTGGTGTTTCTGCTCTACAAATCAACTATTTCCCAGCCCATTATCTGGGTCAATTTGAAATCAACGACACTCCCCGAAATCTCATTCTGCTAACTCATATCCTACATCCTACATCCTAACGGCTATTTTAATCCAATCATTTTTATTTTACGATTGACAGCCCTATTTCCTTCAGCAGGGAGTTTTAAAAGATGTGAAAAGACGACTACTGTGTGACGACTGCATGACATCATCTCCTTCCATCCTCGGAATTACAACCTATCTGGAACACTCTACCAACAACACAGTTTCAAGTCCTACTCAGATTTTGAGGATTTCGCTTTGCATAATGAAATCGAGTCTTCCTGGCCGATGTGGCGTGGGTGCGAAATTCGGAAATGATCCAAAAATTCTTTTCTTGACTCCGCCCCTTTTCATCCGCCACCACAATTCCCCACGTCCATGTCACCAACACCAACTTCTTTGTTCTCTCCCGAAATCTGTTGTGATTCTTTGTTCCAAAAATGTCTCCAAGCATGGTGCTGAATATTTTGAATCCTGTGCAGGGCCAAACTACTGAGAGGAGAGATCCACTGAAGATGCATTCTGGATACTTTACTTTAAAAAGTTTTATGAGGGACGAAAGGTAAAATTGCATTTGACACTTATTGCCAGGCGTGGCGGTGCATAATGAGGAACTGTCTTCAAAGGAAAAGTAAATGCTATATTTTGCACACTTGCTTAAATCCTTCAGGATCTTTTAATGCCAAGGGCAGAAGCTCAACGTGTGTCACTTCAACCTCCACCAGGTTGAAAATGTGTAAATTGCGTTGTTGAGGACGAGGTGTGGTTTATGTTTAATTTTGGATCTGAATGTTCCTACGTAGGTGAAAGCTCTTGATGATTAAATGGGATTATGTGACATTTAACGACATGGTCTGGGAGCCAAGGCACTTCAAGAGAGGCAGTGGTGTCCCACTTGGTGCAAAGTTTGTCATTCTGGAACTTCAACTTGAGACTCGAGGTTCTCTCCATGATAATTCCAAATGAACCAAGACGATTTTGGAGTCTATGGGAAGAACCAATCACCACGCTTGATCTTTCAAGGATAAGAGAGTGAAAGTCCTCCAGCGACAGACTACGGTCACCCAGAAGAGATCTCAGAGTTTGATTATAGAATAATAACATATAGCGCAGTTTGTGATTCCATCACAAAGCTTATCTTCTTTTCTAGCAAATAATAATAAAGGATCTTATCACTAGCTTCTACTGCTGGATAGGTTCATGGGAATTCTGGACGTCAAAAATGACCTCGCTTGGAAATGAAAAGCTCCATTCAAATACTATCAAGTTCCTTCAATTAATTTTGTCAAGACGCGTCGTCTTCATTTCCACATGTTGCACTTAACTTTCTTTCGCCTGTCTCTTACGGGCTTTTCTTTGAATACTTTCTAGGAAAAACTTTTAGCCTGTCGTGTAAATTGAATGAAAGGCATAATTGAAAATATAATTTAGAGAGAGAGAGAGAAGACTCATTGAGTTAAAATGGGATTTTGTCAAAGACAAACCGAAAGTGTGAAAATGGAAATTTGAATGAAGGTCCGCCTACTCCCATTTCTCCAGGAAGGGAAAGTTTCTTCAAACTCTGTCGTCATTATTCCTGTCCAAGTCCAGGGACTGTTTCCTATGCAAGGATCTTCAGACTAAAATAAAGGAAAAATGAGTACAGCATGGACTTTCACCCGGTCACACGGTGGAGCCTTATGGCTCTTCACAACTACTTTCACAAAGTGGCCAACCTCTACGGAAAGAAGCACAAAGCTAAATATCAAAAGAAAATATTTATACTTTCCAATTCCTTGAATTTCCTTCCTTCCATATTACATGTTTGTCAAATTGGAGAAAGTTGCAAACTCTCCTTCAACCCTGTTTCAATCCCTTTGATCTCTAGGAAAATTCAGAAGGAAAGTTTTCTTTCTTTTTTTTTGAAGAAGGATGAAAGTTTTGAAGGGATTTCTGATCCACTTTTGTTGGACTTTGAAGAAAGACCAAATCAGTTTAGCAACATTCGGAAGTCTTATGTCATCCTCACAATTATCCACACGTTGTCGCTTGTCGCTTCCTTTAATTACATCTACATGTGCACGTCGTAAACAAAACATGAGAGCGGCTTTCCATATTCATGGTTGTGAAGTTCTTTGAAGAATCTTGTCTCCTGCCACGCCATGTCAAGTGATGGGATCAGTTCATGCCAGAGTTTCTTGGCTAAGGATTAGGGCCGGTGTATTCCTCGCACCTGAGTGACATCATTTCCCTCCCTCCTGGGTGACATTCCAAATTATTTCATCTCTATTTCATTGGTTGAACCCATGGGTTGAGGATTGGATGATGGAAGGATTTCCGGTTGCGTAGCAGTCTAATTGCACCCAATTTATCCAACTTAATTCCAAGAATGTTTGGCGTTTGGAATGTCTGCTAAGAGCGAGGTGGGAGGACTCGTCTCTATTTCGTGCGTGTGTGTCTACTAATAAAAGTGCAAACTGTGTGCTTGCAAAAACCAAAAAGTGCCCGGCGACGCTTTTCTCGGAGGTGGTGATCTCGCTAGAGGTTTTTTCCCCGTCAGAATTCCCATGCTAATGGAAGCTGGAAAAAACGTTAGTGGTGTGTGGAGCTAATCCTAAATCTGAATGTATGCAGTGTCTAGGCTTTCAACGTGTGGGACGACATGGGAAGACTTTCTATTCCTAACTCAAGGGGCCGTGTGCAAAATTTCTAACAAAACTAAAGGTCCGGAAAGTAATCATTCCAAGCTTACGCCCGGTCTTTGGTGTCTCACTCTTCGATTCCTGTTTCAAAGTGTCAATTTTTAGGCAATTTGGAATCACAAAGTTTTTACCGGTGACAGTTTTTCCTTCTTTTGGTTTTCTCTTGTGGATCCCCACCAAAGTTCCTCATCACCGGTAAGAGATTTAAGGCCCTGGCTAGATCCACCAGGGGAAAACAATATTTCAAAGTTTTCTCATTAGATCCATCAAACTTTGAATCCCGACTTTCGTATGTTCACGTGAGGCTGGAAATGGACGTGCTTCACATTCCGGTCCGGTCCTAGAAGTGGAATTTCTCTGGGGCATTTTCACTAGGCCAAGTCCTTCATTTAAAGTGAAAGTGAGATTCCCCGGTCATTGAGCTCGCCCACTTACCGTTCCACCAAATTGGTTTTATCATTAGGGAATCCAAGGGACCTTGGCATTCGATATTCTATATGAGAAATTGGATGCAGTCTACGACCACGTGATCCTCCACTCCAGTTTCCGTCATGGTGGGCAAAGTCTTTCCAAAGTGCCACAAAGCTTGATCAAGAACAAGGCCCTTTAGCCTCTAAAACTCCCAAATCCCAATGCCCATTAATTTCCCATCTCTTCAAAGATGCATTGTTAGCTTCGAAAGGGATTTTGTGGTGGTGAGGAATGAATAGCTGGAATCCTGGATAATGAATGAATGCGTTCCTATGAATGAAGAAATCACTAAGGAGACTTCTTAGATTAAAGTGTATTCAGCTTGTCATTTCATATCCAACCACACACAAATCTAATAATCACAACCTCCTTTCAAACTTCTCAGTTTACCAAGTCTAGTCTATCCGGATTTAGATTCTGCCAAACTAAACTTGTAACAAACCCAACATTCGAAGGAGGATGTTATTGGCATTTCTATAAAAGTAACATACAAAGCATTTGCATTTTAGCAGAATTTTATTAGAGGAAATGGGTTTGAATGGGAGTGGAAGTTTATTGCGGCTAAACGGATTAAAATGGCAACCACACTCGGAAATGTTTCCGTAGACTAAATGGAAAACATTTCGCAGTCTGTGGCGTGTGTGTATGTGTGTTTTGTGCAAAAAGTTTGCACGTGTTTCTCTTTCCGCTAGATACTTCCTTGTCAGTATACAAACATAATTGCAATTGTCTACAGTTTATCATTCCCACGAGAGTTTCCAGAAGTGCATATTAGCGTGATCCGGAAAAAGAAAGTTTTTGGGGACCTTGGTAAGTGCCGGAGTGGAGCGTTGAAGCGTTGAAATGAAGAAAGCAAAGGAAGTTAGTTAGTTAGGATTCTGTTCGAAGCCCCCCAACTCTGAACCCCCAACTCTGAACCCCCTCTATGACCACATGGTTTAATTTTAGACATGAGACGAGAGATTTTTTGGCAATGATCCCTCTGTCTCCTAATATGGAGTGGAGGGAATGGAGGCCTAGATATTAAATCTCAAACGCATCCCCGCCACCACGCCTCCATCCTTCACCTTCCTTCAACTTTGACTTTCACCACCACTTTCCCTAATACGAATGTGTGGAAGCATCCTTCGTCCTTCCAAGTAGTCGAGACATAAAACATTCCAGGTAGTGAGCCAACTCATCCGTCATTTATGAATTCCAAAGAACGTCTCCTTGTTGACACTCCACTCCAATGACTCTTTCTCCATGCTTGACATTTATTTTACTTCCAGGTAATCGAACACCGCCATGCCTTTCATAGTCGCAGAGACCTTCAAATGTCCCAGTTGTGGGAAAAATGTCTATGCTGCCGAAGAGCGTCTGGCAGGAGGTCACAAATTCCACAAGGGTTGTTTCAAATGCGGTAATATTTTAAATCAAAGTGGAATGTTTATTATAAACCTAAACATTAGTGGAATAAAATGGAATGTGCTCCAGGGATGTGCAACAAGATGCTGGACTCTACCAATTGTGCAGAACATGAAACGGATCTTTACTGCAAATTGTGCCACGGGCGAAAGTTCGGTCTCAAAGGTTAACCGAAGGTGTGAATTGAAATTAAAAGTGACTAATGACTTAATTTCGTAGGTTATGGTTTTGGTGCTGGTGCTGGGTGTCTGACAACTGACACTGGAGCCCAATTCACTGGCGAAGAAGGCTCACTGTAAGCTCCGTTTTCCAATTTTATTCTGTATATAAATTTTTGATTTTTACATTTTGCTTTGCAAATATAAAAATGTAAACAGGAAGGAAATATGAAATTGGTTTCATATTTACTGAGCGAGGAAGGATCAGGCCTTGAACTTTTCCACTTCAATTTTCCTCTCTGGAAGTTGTTTAAGTCTCCGTCTTGTCACTTTCGTAGGCGTTTAGGAATTAAAGAGGATAAATTGTCGAAGTGAGTTTGGACTTACTGACAAGAAGGAACGGAAGCTTCCCATTCTACCGCTTTTTCCATACACCCGGAGAAAGTTTCCAGTTCCGGAGTTTACCATAACTGTACTGCTGTAACCTTCTTTCCAAAAGTTTCTTTCAACAAGATTTTGTCTTGGATAAATTACAATTACCAACGCCATTCGACCCTGTCTCTCCGCCTCTCTGCTTCTCAAAGGAAGCGACGACGTCTGTCTCTTTCATTTCAAAAGTAGTCAACGACGTCATTCTCAATAAAGTTATTAGAAGTCATCTTCATCACCCAGTTTACTCTCTAATGATCAGAAATCAAAAGACTTTTAAGGGCATCTCGTTCTCACTCATTTCCACCCAGTTTCCTTGGAGTCCTTTCAATCTGACCTTCTTCACACCAACTACGAACAGCTCATTTTGTAATCACATCCATTTCCCAGGAATCCATACGTTTCCCATGTCCTGAGCCACTTGAAGAGAAAGTAAAAAGAGAGTGGTGAAATGAATGTTTGCTCTCCAAAGTCCAATTTAATTCAGAATTTAACTCTGAATTTATAATGAGTCGCTTATCCGCAGGGATTTCAAAAGGATTTCAAAATGGACGACAGTCCCATTTGTTTCGGTTACTCTAAACCACCACAACTCAATTAATCAACCATCTTCCATTATAAACTAATTTGCACCACACAAACAAAACCATTCCTTTCATTTCAATTAAACTTTTCTCTCTTTACTTTCATTTGGACATTTAAAAAATATTTGCAAAAAGAAAGCAAGTCACGCAAATTCTTTGTTCCCCGGAGAACTGCTCTGCCATTAAGCTAAGGAACTAACGAGTGGCTCACACATGTGGCTTTTACTCGCGTCTGCCTCAACATTTGGGCTTTGACTTTTTTGTTCCTGGTCGGATTCGAACCGCCGTCTGCTCTTTACCGGAAAGACGCTCTACCAACTGAGCCATTTGTGACTGTGCTGACAACGAATGTTTTTAGGTGACCCTAATGATGCAAATACTTCACAATCTTTTCCAATCACAACAATACTAACAAATGCTTGTTTATTGTTGTTGTATTATTGTAATTAATTGTTTATATTTGGTTATTCAGTTTGTATTTTGTTTGCAGGAATAATTCATGGTCTACGGCCAAGACGAATGCCATCCTGGCCCCTGAAGGACAAGGCTGTCCAAGATGCGGTGGTGCTGTTTACATGGCTGAAGAAATGCTGTCCAAAGGAAGAAGCTACCATAAATCTTGTTTCAAGTGTAGAGCCTGCAGTAAGCAATTGGACTCGATCAATGCCTGTGACGGGCCAGACAAGGATATCTATTGCAAACGTAAGTGTGAAATGAACATGGAATGAACATTTGATAGAAGCGTCAAGTATCAAAAGATCAGAATCACATTTCCTCATTGCCCTTGTCATATCCTTGTCATTCACAGCATGCTATGGGAAGCACTTTGGTCCCAAGGGCTACGGATTCGGCCAAGGAGCTGGAATTCTACAGAGTGACGAAACGATATTGAACGGGTAAGTATAACATATGTGTGTGTATTCTTTATACAACAGTTCTAGTTGATCGGAGCCTTGTGTTTCCGTTGCAGGGATCAGTATCTATCGAATAAGCCTCACTTAATTACAAACACGAGATCCATCTTGGCTCCAGAAGGAGAGGGTTGCCCAAGGTGTGGAGGTCGTGTCTACGCAGCAGAAGAAGTCCTTGCCAAAGGACGGGTAAGAACCGAATTTCATCCCTCCTACCTATAGCACCAGAGTCAAGGGCTTATAGGTACTTACTCACTTAATTTATTCATGATCTGCAGTCCTGGCATCGTAAATGTTTCAACTGCTGTGAGTGCTCCAAAACACTCGATTCAATCAACGCATGTGACAGTCCAGAAGGAGAAGTTTACTGTACAACTTGCTATGCTAAAAAATATGGTGAGGAAGGAGGAAGCATTTGAAATGACAAGAGACTAATTTTTTTTCCTTTCCTGAACAAATTAAAGGTCCAAAGGGTTACGGATTTGCTTGTGGCTCTGGATTTCTTCTCACAGACGTTTTACCGTAAGTGGTTTCTGGCTTTAATATCCAGCACAAAGTGAGCTTTGAAGCTCATCAAGTCCGATGTTGGACGGAGTGGAAAACTGTCTCCTATCTTCAAGTTTCTTGTGATCTTTCCAGTAATGAAGAGAATGATACTCAACGACCAAACTATGCTTATGACTGTTCCCGAATCAAAGCGACTTCCTCTGTGGATGCTTGTCCAAGGTGTGGAGGGGCAGTCTTCGCAGCAGAGCTTATGCTTGCCAAAGGAAATGTACGCAAAGGGACAAAGCTAACATTTGACTAAAGGAAAGTTTTTGAGCCTCTCTTCTCCCTGTCTCTTTAGATGTGGCACAAAAAGTGCTTTAGCTGCTCTGACTGTCGTCGTCCATTGGACTCGACGATTGCCTGCGACGGGCCTGCAAAGGAAATTTTCTGTAAAACATGCTACGGAAAGCGATTCGGGCCAAAGGTAAACAAAGTTGAAACTTTTATGGATGAGAGTTTTAGTTGACAGAAGAATTGTCTTTTGTCTTTAAGGGATACGGTTATGGCTACTCTCCCACTCTGGTGACAGTTGGAGAATCCACTGCTCCTCTGTAAGTGCGTGTGGCTTAATAAAGTGATTAATTAATTATTTATTCATTGATTCCTTTAGCGCTGATGTCCGACCGGGTGGAACCCTCAAGGCAAACGAAGGTGAAGGATGTGGCCGTTGCGGTTTCGCGGTCTACGCTGCTGAACAAATGCTGAGCAGGGCAAAGGTACAAAGCTATAAACCGGGGGGCGGTTTGTGATTGATTTCCATGAGCGTCCACTTAGCTCTTACGCCTTTCTCCAAGGGAAATCTGACATTGGATTTTTCTTTTATTCTTTCCAGGTGTGGCACCGCAGGTGCTTTTGTTGTGCGGATTGTAAGAGTTCTCTGGATTCAACGAAAGTGAACGATGCTCCGGATGGAGAGATTTACTGCCGTGCGTGCTACAGCCGAAATTACGGTCCTAAAGGTGTTGGGTATGGCTTAGGTGCTGGAGCTCTTAGCATGACTTAAATAAGGAGCGTCAGCGGAACCCAAGGGCAAGTGGAGCCAAGGTGTTCCTTCAGGATCAAACGGTCTGTCTCGCCGTCATGGACAGATATAGGCCACCTTCTCATCTGCTTCTGACTCCACTCATTATCGGCCTTCTCAAAATATTAATTGATTCTGCCTCAACTATTCTAATATGCGACTTAAGTTATGTTTCCTAGAAGAAGAATCGCTTTATCATCATCGCTTCTACAAGAACCAGTCCGCCCCAAACTCCTCCTCGGTTTCAATCATGCCAATTAAACTGCTTCACAAGCAGGTTAGGAAGGATGAATCACCAATTAAGACTTGATTAAAAAAACATAATCATGATTAGGTTAGCGTTGTGTCTCTGTGCGCGAATCTCTGCTTCAAGAGAGGCTTCCATATTAAAAAGTGCTGCCACTCAAACTCCTCCATAATTGCTTGTAATACGTACACTTACATAAGCTAGTTCTTATTTTAAACATGTTACAGATTCAATGTGAATAATTAAGATCGTTATGCTTCTCAATTCATTCTTTATTTCTAATTAAGCTTCCTCCATCAATTAGAGGGGGTGGCAGTGAGTCTCCATTTTCTGCAGAAAGGAATCTCCACTTTCTTCCCATCTCCTTCAATTCAATTTGCTTTCTTTGAGTTTTCACTTGGGCGTCTTCCTTGCTCATTTCAATACACGCATCACCAAGTCCTTCCTTTATTCGAATCAGAGAGTACCGTCAATTACTCGGGACTGGCTGGTTTTGTCTACTGATTTGTGCCTTGTCTTTGTTCTTTAGTTTACTCTTGTTCTTGTCTGCTAATTAAATGTAAAACTATAGCCAGGGGATTCACTTTGATGGAAACATCCAACAACCCCCAATTCACATTGCTCCAACCTAAAAATTAATTTCATAACAAAAAACAGTAGATTGGAGGATTTTGTTTCCGCAAAGAGACAATTTAGTCCACAGGAACAGCCAAATAAACTTTTGAAGCCTAACCGCACAACTGCCTCATCATTACATTTTAATTTGTAGCGAATTATATAAAAACTGGAATCATTTCAATATTTACTTGAATAATAAGGCTAAAAGGATCCTTGATAAGAACTTGCTCCCGAATTTCATTTCCGCTGCTTCCCCTTCCAAACGCAAAAGTTTTGGTGAAAGTTAACTTTCCCTTGTTTTTCTCATTTTCCGCCACCACCACTCTCCTCTTTGTTTCATGTAGAAATATCGAAGCCTCGGGTTGATTCTGATACGAGTGACTGATGATAGATTCACCGTGTTTTTGCATCTGAAATGATCCAGAGACTGGAGACAATGAGGACCCCAGACTTTCACTCCGAGACAGGCTGGATGGGACTCCATTCATTCCTCGTCTCTGCTTTCAAAATATCCCCAGTCCAAACTTCCCTTGAATACTAATGTACTTCATCCACTTAATTTTCAATTAAATAAAATCCCCAATTGTCAGACCACGAGTTTTGACGGAGTGGATAGTCGGTAGGTTTAATAAGAATCGATCCGATGGGCAGCACAGGAGCATTTCCAGACACAAAAGAACCTCCCAACTTTCACTTATTTGCACAAAAATTAAGTCCCACAGTTTCCATTATCCTGAGGATGAAATCAAATCAAATAAGATTAGTCTCTCGCACACGTTTAAAGGTACCAATCGGAAGGACTCAAAGAGGAAATGGATTGCAAAGAAAGCTTTTCTCCACAATCCAATTTTTGATCTCTTCTCAGGCGGTTTTCTTTTGTTGGAAAACGTAGTTTCTGAAGCTTCATTTTTCTTGGGGGTGTAACTGACTACAGAGGTTGGGGGAATGGACATCAATAATAACCTCAAATGGCACTAAGAATTCAATACTTACCACTTTTACATCCCTTCCGCACCACTCCAGAAACAAACATTTAGTCATCTACTTTCAAATATTTCAACACACAAATTCCCTTTCTGGTAGACGAAGAGAAATGTGTGAAAAATAAAAAATCAAAGCAAAATTGGATTATCATTTCCTCTTTTAATTTACAAAACTGAATCTAATTTGAACTCCGGATTTCATTTCTTTTCGCCACATTCAGTTTTGAATGTAACATGAATCACGTCAAGTGAAAAATCAAAATAAATCAGACTGATTTAATTTCGGTATTTGAAAAATCAGTCTGGCTGTAGTGTAAAAAAGATACATAAAAACATCAGCCTGAAATTGTTTGATTCTTCAAAGCCAGGAAAAAATTCCCGTTAAAATGGGGAAAGGAGTTCTTCGTTTTTTCCAGTCAGCAGTGAATAGAGCTTGAGTACTTGAGTGTACACGCAAGACGCTTTCCCGACTGCATGGAGAAAGGCTGCTTAAATGGGAGAGAAAAGGAAGCACTGGATTCTCAGTCGGAGAAAGTTCGCTCAGGGGATGAAAGCACTCCGAAGATCCTCCACTTCCTTCCAAGCTTCACTCGAATCCGGCACCAATTACGCAAACCATTATCGAAATAACAACGCTACTTAAGGAAACATCACTTTTTCCCACAACCGGAAGCTTCCTTCTAATCCAGATATACTCAGAAGAAGATCCACTAGACGTCACTTTTCTATTCCAAATACCAACCATCATCCGACCATCTCACAGATCCGTCCTTTATTCCAACGTCTCAGACTCGCATCTCAGCCTCTCGCTGTCACCACTGCATCACTGCATTTGTTACTGACATTTTGCGGGACAGATTAGAACTCTTTTTGTTGACCAAGGGACCATGAGTGTCACTGAAACCTTGTTACTTCTCAACGACAGCAACAGCAGTGTGGGCAATGGGAGCATCTACGTGTGCGAAAGAGCAGAGATCCCGTGGACTGGAGCTCGTGTCCAGAGAGTCATCACTCTCTCCATTCTCATGGTCATGTCACTATTTGGGAACTCTGTAATCATCACAGTCCTAACGAGGTCAAAGACGCACAAAAGTCTCAACAGGGTAAACATCTTCATTCTCAATTTGGCTGTGGGAGATCTACTCATCGGAATAGTGACGATCATGTCGGAATTAATCTTGGAGGTAACACCAATTACTATTTTCCCTCCACTCCATTTTCCAGTAAACAACTCAACTTTTCCCATTTGAGAAAGTGTAAGATAGGAGCTATCACCTGGGTCCCTTCCACCCCAGGCCCATTCTGTTTTTAAAAATGAAAGATAAAAGTGTGTTGACGAAAACTGAGTGGTTTATCAGGCACGTGTGGATCTTAATTAAGATAGGCGAGAGTGAATCGACGTGTTATATTAAATTTCCGGTGCCTTGCAACAGGGCAGGGCGAAGCTGCGGTTTTCTTTTTAATCAGTGAAAGTTTCAGGAAGGAAATGAGATCTGGAAGGAGGAGGGATGAGAAACTTCATCATCCGGAAGTGATCTTGATTCCGGTTTTCTGGAATCTTGATTCTGCCTGGGGGTCATTATTTCCATACACATATGTTGGAAATGAATAGCTCTTTCGTTTTAAAATGAATGGAGCACCCCCTCATAATACTAACTTCCTCCCTCCCCACCGCACTGGAAACTGGAAAGTCATGGAGTGGAATAAGGGAGATCAGAAATTCCTTCATTTCTCCCTCTACCTCTCTAATAAAGTTTGTATGTGATGCGGTTTACTAACAAAGACATGCGGGACATTGGAATTACAACCAAATGAAATATCCATGGAAATATCCCTTGTCCTCCGTTGTTATTCCTAACTTATGCTAATCCAAAACGTGTCGCTCCAATTGAAATCCAGGCAGCTCATGACTAATCCTATTCATTCCAATGGCTTCGGAGAAAGCGAGGAAGATCAGAAGAGAAGTGATTTGCTGGAGTGGTTCTGGCAAAAGAACAAACCCAGGTAGATTCATTCCAATCACGAACAAACAGAGGAGGAACTGGTGGAAAAGAATTTATATCCAAACCCATAATCTCTTTGTTTGTGCAGAATCCTAATTAAAGGGTGACAACAAAGGGAAACCACGGTCTACATTTTACCTTATTGGAGATGAAAAGAGAAAATAAATATTTTGCTTTCATTCCTTTCATTCCTTTCTCTTCTTTCTCCATTCTAATGTCCTCCACGTGTGAAAATAATTCAACAGTCTCTCTCTCCCCTCATCTCTAATTCTAATCCGATTAGGATTTCAAAATCCAGGGTAACTCTTTATCCATTAAGGTCAAGCTAATGTGGTTAGTTTATGATAGATTCCCCTTTGTTCTCCATGTCCATGTCCATTTGGATGTCCAGGGTAGAAGAATAATAGGAACCTGTGGTCACTAACACACCACAAACACCCTCTTGGCAATAATAATATTATCATGGGGCAGAGAGGAAAAAAGGAAATCGTCCATGTGTCTCAGTCTAAACCTTCCTAAGTCCTAAGTTCCAAATTAATTTCCGATAGTGGAAAAGCTACTGGCTGAGTGTGTTGCCTAATGTAATTAAATGGGGAAATCATTTGGAATTACAATCAAAGAGGCTTCCGCTTTTCCAGGTTTCTGGTGAATGGATTCTGGGGAATCTCGGATGTAAAACGCTTATGCCAGCACAGATCCTGACACTCTCCTCGACGACTTATATTTTATTGGCAATGAGCTGGGATCGCTACCAAGCCATTTGTCGCCCATTGGATTTCAACCCCAGTGCAAGTAGAGCAAGGAAGTCCGTCCTTGTCGCATGGATTGCAGCCTTCTTCTCCGCTCTCCCATATGTCTTTATATTTGTCCAGGTAATTGAACACAGTCTCATGCAAATCATGTCAGCATGCAAATAAAACCACCAATCACATCCTTCCAATTTACTAAATTGTCAACGCCTGTCGTCCCCTTCCCTCCTTCCCATTTAAGAAAAAGTGGAAGCTTCAAACATGTGACCGGTAATCAATGGAGAGTAATTAGCACTCTTCCTCGATCCTCTTCAGGGAATTCTCTTGGTCGCCGTGTCATTGGATTTGGGCTGTCATCAAAACTGTTATGAATATTGGATGGGCACTTGATGGCAAAGCACGATGGAGTGGAAGGGTGACGTCGCTTTCCCCATACCTTTCTGTCTTATGTCCCCGTCCTTCGGTTTCTTTCTGACAACGGAGCTAATGGCTTCCCATTGATTCCGCATTTCAAGCGCCTCCTGAATAAAACGCTCCTGAGAAGTTCACCTTCTGTTTTTCTTTTTTGATAAATTAGGTGAAGAGTGGGATCCATGTTGACGGGACGGATTGCTTTTCCTGTCTTTCCGTTGGGTACACGGCTGAATGGCAGCGGAAACTCAACTTCATTTGGCTCACTCTCAGCGTCTTCATTCTTCCAGCGCTCTGGATTGCATTCTGCTACTTTTCTCTGGCAAGGGTTGTTTGGCAGCAAGCAATGCGGCAGCAGTCAGGAGGTAAAGTTCCTCATCAACTCTCTCACCGTCATTACGAACAATACGCAAAGAAAGTTATAAACAGTTTTAACGACTCAAATCATTAAGAAAAAACTTTTCCAAGAAGGCAGTTGGATTGGAAATATGAGATGAAAGGGAGGTGCTGTTGGACTCAACAGGTCCTGCAGGCACTTGTGATTGATGGATTTGTGCCTCCACGCCAGTTGATTTGCAGGTGTGTTTTTCTTACGCAGATGGACTACGCAAGACATGTGGTGGACGACTGATTCCAAGGACAAAGATGAAGACCCTTAAGATGTCCCTGAGCATTGTGATTACATTCATCGTCTGTTGGACCCCCTACTTTGTCGTGTACAATCTCCTCATTTTCTCCAATTATTCCCTCAATATCCCTGAGACTGTGGTGGTCCTGGCTGACACGCTTGCGCTCACAAACAGTGTTGTCAACCCAGTGATCTACAGTTGCTACAATATGAAGATCAAGCAAGGCCTCTCAGAGGCCTGTTGTCTCAGATTCGAGTACGTAATCCTCCACGTCTTTTTTCCTAATTGTGCTAAACCAACGTAGAATTCTCCTGGCTTCATTCATTCAGAAAATGATTAGCTTTCTCTAGACAATTCAGAGTTCCCATTATCTCCCAATCAGTCCCAATCCCTCCGTTTCCCACAACACAAGGAAGCTCATGGAACTTTCTCGACTTTCATTTGTTCACTCTCCCATTCCAATTTCTTCCTTGAACTTTTGTCTCTCATTCTGTAAGCCCTTAGCGAGTCTAATTGACAAAACGTGTGGCTTTAATGAGCCCATTCCTATTTGTGTACATGTAAATATCCTAACTTGAATAACCTATTTGGTAGAAAGTCAAGCGCTCAACGCTTGTCTGAGCCGTCAGCCTCGACGTCCTCAACCATCCGACTCTATGTCCGAAAGACGTACTGCAGGACCCACGCCCAACATCACTACTGCAAGGAAACCCCTCTCAAATTCGATAAATCCAACAAACACATTTTCAAGAAGAGATCACAACTTGCTCATGGACTTCAACACCTGTAGAAGAGGAATGGCGTCGACACAGCTTTAAAGAGGTCGGCGCCTCTTTATAAGGATTGGTCAATATTCTAGACTGGATCACTCTCCACCAATCGGAGATCTCCATACATTTAAAGGAGACGACAAGACTGGATACACTGTAATAAGCAAAGCTTAAGAGTTTACATACATGTATACATACATCTATGAGATTTTACGTTTATTTCACCGTAGTGGAACACACAGGGGAAAGTTTTTCCCATGTGCCAATCACATTGTGTATAAATAATGTTACCCTATCGTGTGTAACTTCGATTTCAAATGAAAAATTGAATTTCTATAGATAAATAATGTTTCACCAAAATGTCACAAGTCAATTACCTCCTGGACATGGACTGGAAATGTTTCATTTCGGAGGACTTTATGGAGTTTCTTCACTTCCCCTTCCGTATATTTTCTTCAGTTTCTGACGAATCAAAAGGCCTTTACAAAGCTTTTCCCAACGCCCATAAACTCGCTTGAGGCGTCGTTCCTCGTCGCGTTTCTTGATTTCATCTTGTTCCTATGCATTCAAAAAATATTTATGAAACTTTTCAGTGTTGAAAAATCATCATTACAAATGGAAATCAATGTTATCTCCGTTCCTTACCTGATTCCAGGCGTCCAACATAATGTCTTTGAATTCCTCGCACACAACGAACCCCTCATACTTGGGATAACTACTACCAGAATGAAATTCAAATCCGACCACAGCAGGAGCACAGTCCACATTCAACTTCTTCGCCACTCTGTTCAACCCCGGAACTGGAATTGAAGTTACTTTTGTTGTTAATTTAAAACTTTACTGTCTAGCCATGGAAGACTTACGTTGTAAATGCACCGTTCCAATTGGTAACATTTTTTCCATGTAAAGATCAACATTTCCAAAATTATTCCGAGGTACTTTTCCATCGGATGCAACCGGCGGTTGGTAGTCCTCAGTCTGCCATTCACCAAAAAGTTGGAGCAGCGGTTCATCACGTATCATTCCTCCCGTGACCTGGTGAAAATTCAAAGAGAAAGTAATTAAACCGCAGTAGGAGTACACATGCATTCTGCCTTCTGGAATTCCCATGTTCAACTTACCCTGTTAAACTTTGGTCTCGATTTCACTGTTTTGTACGGGTTCTCTCCAATTCGAACGACTCTCGCCTAAATAAACCCATAAAAATTTCCAATGATTTCATCAACCTAAAGCTTTCAACCTTCGTTAAAGCTCAGAAGTTCTATAAACTCAAATACCTTTCGCAACCACTTTTCACGAGAACAGAGCGTACAAACGGAACTTCTCAGATAGACGGGCTCTTCCTTCATTACACCACAAGGTATAGCATCTGGAGGATAAATGGCTTCAAATTTCAACAAATGCCGCGAGAGTGCATATGTCGGATGATTTTTGAATCTATTAAAATTAAAACCATTTTAATGATTTGTACTTGTGCCTATAATCACAATCTCCGAACCACGTTGCGATTTCTGATTTCACTTTCATTTGCTTTAAACATTCAATTTGTTGAACTTACCCAAAAATTGTTGTAGGCATTGAAAGTGAAGAAAGTTGCTGCTTAAGGATTTCATCCTCTCGACGATCACGCTCAGTTTCATCATCTTGAAAGGGCCTAATTGATGTCATCCACCAGTCATGGTCCCTCAACTTTCCAAGTTCAGCCCACCATTGGTCACAATATCGATTTGTGACGTCCCGAACATGACCAGAGTTGGAAAAAGCAATGACGTAGGAGATTGGATGACTAGCTTTAGCCTGAAAATAAATATTCAACGTTTAGACTGAATTTTGGACTTAATCCTTTTCTAACTACAGTTTAATAAATTAAAATTGAATGTATTACCTTAATTGTAGTATTGGATAAAATCTTGGGCTGAGATTCTGCTAAGTCAATAGACACCCACTGCTCCCCTTCTTCAAGAAAAATCTCGGCCCAGAAATTACAGGTTTTCTTTGACATCGGTTTGGTAGGTTGAGGATTTTCATCCTCACTAGGAACTGAAACAATTTCACTCCCCGTGTTTCCTTTTCTAGGTCCAGTTTTTTCAGTGGGTTGCTTCTTGGAGTTACCACCAGACTGTCGAGGAGAACGAGTTCTTGGAGTTTTGTTCTTCGAGGGTGCTTTCCGTTTTCGCTTTTCGACGTAATCGGAGTCTGATGATGATGAAGAGTCCGGCAGATCAAAACCAGGATCCGACTCCAAGGTCATGTCTTCGTTTCTGGACTTTTTCAATCTTTTAGGTGCATTCGCCTTGAGTGACTTAGGAGGTGACTTAGGAGTCACTTTCTTAGCTTCCTTGGATCCCCTTTTGCTATTAGAGGCCTTTTTCCCTGTTGCATCAGACTTGATAGGTTTGGATGACGTTGGTAGCTGTGCGTTTTTTGCACCGTCAGCTTTGAGGAGTTTCATCAAATCGGTTGACCTCGGCTTGAGCGGCGGTGGGACAAGATTCCAAACTAGCCGAATTTGAACGCCAAGGGACCGGAGGATTGCGATGAAGATAAACACTCGTGTCGTAGCACTCGACGCCACTCTTTCTGCCATTTCCTCCAATAACTGCTTCTCCAAGTCCTTCGGAGCCGGATTCAGCCAGTCAGAGTCAAGACTAGAAAGAGTAATTTTCGTCCAAGTGTTTCTCTTGATTGTGCGTTGGAACCAAGCCACGAACCGCTCGACGTAGACATAATCAATATTCTTGGGGGGATAACTCCGTTCAGAAGGAAGAAGTGACAATGCTGTGCCCAAAACAGAGTCGCTTGTCAAGATGGAATGGAACTGGAATCCCCTGGCTAACAAGCAAAGTAGTCCCACACGATGGATGTCGAGATATGCCATCTTCTTACATTTGTTTAGCTCACGAACAATGTAATTTTCTACTACCTCTGGTCCTTTCCCCTTTTCTAAAACAAAAGAATTAATCAACAGAACTGAAATGCTTCCAATGTGCTCAGAGTATTACTTCTAAATAGCCCATTTGCTTGTGGAATAACAACTTGGAGCCCCTCGCCTCGTGACGCAGCTGCAGTAGCCTGAGCTTCAGAAGCATCTTCATCCTTGATTTCTGGTTCCGGATTGTATCCTTCGATACGTGCGGTCAGATACCCTACTTCGTCCACCTTGCCACTCGGTACTTCTTCCCAATCGGATTCGGAAGACGACGTATCATCAATCTCCATTTGGATAATAATCCGTCCAGCACCTGAAATAAACAAAAGAATTTATCTTAGTTGCAAACAGCTACAGCTGCTTAACCGGTTACGCTAACGCTTACCGGTGTAATCAGAACGGTGACCTTTCTTGCTTGTTAACGGAAGATCAATTAACCAGTATTTTACCAGTATTTTGCATAACTTCAGTCTTTGTAAGGAAGGCTTCTCCGTTTGACAGTTTGGGGTTTGTTAACTACAGAGATTGAGATAGAATTAATTGAGATTATTTTTATGGACTTTCCAGGACTGAAATGTTTTGTTTTGTGGAGGAAGAACAGGTTAGTCGCAGTGAGTGCGGAACGCCGCAATGAGCCACACACGAATGAAAACACACTTTAGTCTTACAATTAATTTATTAATTACGCATTTATTGATTAATTATACTACAATTATACACTTATGAAGTAGTAGAAGCTACTTTATGCATTCATCCTGTCTGTCTGTCGTCTTTCAATAAATCAGGATCTACTGGACCGATTGAAGTCCTGATTAAAAAAGCAGTGAACTCCTTATGGTCCCCTGATTGAAACGCTTGAAAATTGAAACATCGACCGGAAGTGACCTCCTTCCGGGTCAATTGTTTAGTTTCAGCATTTGAGATGAAAGTATAATATGATGATAAACTTTATGTAAATTAACTTATATCATCAAAAATTAGTTACATTCCAATAGTTTCTCAATGATTAATTAATTAATAATTGCCTTAGGATTTCTAAAATTGTAAGACGGTATCATTGAAAATCAATTGAAAGAACATGTTCCAACTCCAGCGCGCCAAATCAATCTCGCCTGTTCAGCTGTAGTCATCCTGAAATAATTAAATCAATTGTCGCAATGACTGTGAACACACAAAATAAATCAGTGAAGTCAACATTCAATGGTAACGTTTATCATATCTAATTAGAAATCATAAATTAAATTCATTCGTTTCTGTTTACTTTACTTTCTAGCTCTTTCAAGCATCCAAGTAGTGTCCAGCAGCTCTTTGGAATAAAAGTGTTGAAAAAGACGTCTGGATGGTTGGTGGTTGTGCGGTTCATTAATGGAACTGACACACAGGGATATGATCGTATTAAAGTCAATTCTGGAACCGTGTATACGGACAGCGGACTGCACGCTGAACAAAGGTTTTCTAATTGAATTTGACCTTGGATTTTTCATCTTTATAACCGACATCGGGTTGTTGTCAATCTTTTATGACCTTCTGATGCTTCTTTTCATTTAGTGAAATCACAAAGGTGATTGTTCTCATAACTCAGTTTACATTCAATATGACCTCTAACAACCCTCTGCATTACAAAGGACAACACGTTCATATCAAACTAATTTTATAGTTTAGTGTCTCATGCACTCATGTTACTTTGCAGGCAGTGGACTGGTGGAGCGTTGGCGTCCTAATCTATGAAGCATTAACTTTTAACTGGTGCGTCTTCATTTATAGTCGAAGGAGAAAAGAATACTCAGCAAGAAATACCAATAAGGTAATGAGTATTAGTAAATTACTAACATTTACAGCCTCCAGCAGGAGGAAAATCGTTTTTATTAAACATCTAATAACATAATGTTCTTTTTAGATTAATCTTGAAGCTTGAGCCACATATTCCTGAAAGTTTATCTCCATCCGTACGAGACTTTATTCGCAAGTTACGTATCAAGGAAACAAGACTTGGAGGCGGTCCGTGAGGTGCGGAGGAAGTCAAGTCACATCCATTCTTCAGTGTAAACCCATTTTTAGTATTTTGAATATTTTTCGTAATACCCTGAATTTTAAATAACTTGCAGGGTCTCAGTTGGATAGATTTAGCAGCGAAGAAAATCCAGGCTCTCTTTGTACCAAAGGTCAAGTTTTGGACCAACTTGAATTACATAACAGTTACATAACCATCCAGTGAAGTTAGTCTAAAGGTATGATTCTTGAATTAACTATAATTTATCTATATTACACTTATTCTTACCAATGACCTTTTTATTATTAACCATTTCTTCTGGCGTAATTCTAATTCTGTTTCATTAACTTTCAGATGCCTGGGTCACCATCAGAGGCTAACAGGGTTCGGTGCAACATGGTAAATTGTTATTTGAATTAATCAATCATTCTTTGGTTTAATTTTAATTTGATTTTATAGGAATATAATAATTCTCAAGTCGTTGCCAGCATTCGGGTAAGTTCTTTATAATTTAATCCAATACACATAATTAATAATAAATTAAATTTTATTTTTAGCATCTGGAGACACAAATCGTAAGTTTAAAATTATTTTTTTAAATTCGTTATTATAATTATTGTTTTGGCATTATTTAGGAACTTCTCAAGGCGGAAGTGAGTGAGCTGGAAGATAAATGTGTAATGTTTTTAAAATAGATTATGGTTTTTGAGGTTGTTTTTTAATTGTAAGTATTTTATTTCTAGAAGGGAATGGGAATAATCAAACAGGGGAACATTCGTTTGATGACGAATATTGCCAACAAAAAAATGGAACTTGATGTAATTAATCTAAAATTATATTTTTCTTATGTCTTGGTTAAATATTCAACATCATATTTCTTAGGAACACGAAAAGAACTTGAAATCTCAGGTAATGTTCCCAATATTTTATTTTCTTGTATTCATCTTTAATAATTATTATTATTTTATCATTTCAGGAGGGTTGAACTTCTCATCAAAAATGGCGAAAGAGTAAGTTTCCAAATAACGAAGAAAAACCAGTCTGGAATTTTAATATACGTTTTTATATTCGGTTTAGGATGAGGCGCAAGTGCGTGGAATTGGGTGCGAGGATGGTCCTAAACCAGTCAATAATTTTTTAACCTGATTTAAGTTTAAGTTAATCTAATAGGAAGATTTGTTGAAAAAGCTTAAAGATAAGAGAACAGTGAAGAGGAAATTATTATATTATAATTAGTTTTGACACTTTACGGAAATGTTCCCTTTCCTACAATAAGTTGAGTAATTATTAAGCTAGAAAGCTTTATCATTAGAATTCCAAGTATTCCTTGTGTTTTTGCTGATTAACTTCAGTTTACTTCAACTTTTGGATATCCACAGTTAAATCTCAGAAATTCAAATTTAAAATTCTGAAAATTTAAATTCTGAAGGGATATTCTGTTCCGTCAAAATTAATAGTAAATAAACTTTAGACTCAAGAAGGAGTGGTTTCGGTCCGGTTTGCAATTGGGGAATAATTTGACTGGTGGATTTGATATTACAGATTGAATTTATTTTTCCATGAGTTGTACATTACAAGTTATATGACAGCTTCCGTTTATATTATTTCATTTTGAGGAAGATGGGTTTCTTTATTTCTTGATTACTAAGCACCGTCCCCTGATCATTTTGTGATGTGCTGTTGTGATGATGAAGTGTGAATGGACCAATCATATTCCTCCGTGGAGTACTCGATGGAAGTAATGTAAGGAATGACCTTCATTTTGTTTTTGTGACTGATGAGAAAGTGTGATGTCGTTTGGTATTTGAGCATTAGAGCCAAGAACTTCTCGACGGAAGCGTATGAACTCAAAGGAAATTGAAATGGACGAGTTTTTGTTGTTCTAATGCTGGTGTCATTTTCAGGCGAAAGTGGTTCCTATTTATTCCTGAAATTGTGTACCCAAGTCCTCTTCCTTTGTAGTGGGCAGCTGTCAAAAGAAGAGATCCCTTCAGATCCTAATGGATTCTACAAATTATAATTGGAACTCAAGTCCAACAGGATATACACAACAATTATTTCAAAATCAAACACAAATTAAACAAAAGTTGAGAAAAGATGCGTTAGAAGGTCTCTTTATGTCTCTGAAATTGACCCTTGGTTCTTTAGGTTCCTTTGGAATAATTAAATTGAGTGAGGGTGACAAAGGCGTCATCATCCCTTTCATCCTGTCTCTGCTCATTTGGTCAAACAAGGTTTGGAGAACCTTCCAAGCTCCTTTGTGTATTTCCCTGATGACTATCGATTATCGTCCAGTTGTCAAAGTTAAGCGTCTTTCATCTTCCTTTGACAATGAAAAGGACAAGGGACATTTAAGCTGTCTCTCCCTTGGAGCAACTAACTAACCAAATAAAGTGTACAAGTGCTTTAGTCAACACACACACACACATACTGTCACACTGGAAACTTTGCAAGCTCTCCATTGTATAAATATTTGGACTCAAATGCTTCATCCCTGTCTAATGTGTTTAGCCAATCCTCAGCAAAAGGTGAATCCAAGTGTCCAATGTTTAACTTATGGGGAAATGTCAATGCAAATGTGAGCAAAGTGTCAATCCCATGTCACACTGACTCAACAAGTTTACAATGTTTGGGGGAAACGGTATTATAATCAGACATTGCAGACCTATGCACTCTGCCCTTGTGATATCATTCAATGACTAATGTCAAAGGCTTCAATGGAACTTTTTGGCTTCCTTGGAAGCTTGCTTGAGGGATTGCTACTTTTTCAAAAAAGATTAAGGCCCCTTTCTTCCTGTTTGGAGAGTCGTGGCAAGAGGGACTTTGTGCATGGATATAAGGACCACAATTCTAAGCCGGAATAAAGTGTATCGTCCAAAGTGGATAAAGTCAGGCTTGGAACCCATTAACTTAATGCATAGATATTGATGTAACTTGTGGTAGTCCAAATGCAATTTTACGAGGAAAGGCACGCACATGCTTTCACCGTTTACAAAGAACTTTTACTCCTCGGGCCTTTGGATTTCTTCTGACACTCACAAGCATAATTCCCAGACAATTGGATAATTTCAACAATTGATAATTCTGCATAAATCATCACTATAAATTAATATTCCCACTCCATCCCATTCATCTCAATAGTCTTGGAATGTTGTGTCGAATATGTCGCCATCATCTCCGCACTTTACGACTATTGACTTGTCCATGTTGGATTTATGTGCTGTGTTTGAGTGCGGTACAAAGTTCAACTTGGATTTGCTGTGCCTGGCCCCACCTCGTTACTTAAGGGCTTAGCTAAATAGAGGGGGGTATGAGGGGGTTGTTTTTGGAATGATTTTAATTACCATTGTTGTATTATCCTGAAGGATGCTTGTTGTTCTTGTGCTATACAAGACATCCGTACATATAAAAAGTTTTTAAGGAATCACTTTATGACTCAAGTGCATTTTACAGCCTCTCCTCCGGTTTCTAATGACATCCTCCGTCGATAATCTTTTTAAAAAGCTTTTAGTAGTCGTGGCAGAAAGGAGGTTGGGAGTTCTTGGAGTTTTCCTTATGCATTTTATACTTGATTCTTGAAGCTTAAAAGTGGTAGTGTAGAGAGTTCCCTGCTGGATATTGTTTCCATTTCCTAATAATTCCCAGACCTCTCTTTAGAACTTTCCTTAATGTGCTGCCTGACATAAAAGTTAATAATAAGGGATCAATCCTAATTCCATACAAACAAAACTTTCATAGGAAGGAAAGAGATGAAGAAGGGAAAGGAGTTGTGGACGTGTAATGAATTAGGGATGTTGTATTTTAGCCATAAGCAGTTGGAACAATGTGACACGCCGGAAGACAATGTGGGAATAATATTATGACGCTCCACTGTTTTTCAAAATGCTCCAGTAACAGTTTGGACATTTGAGCCTTATGTCCATGGGGGGTAAAGAGTGTCTTCTGACTCCGGGGAGGATAAGGACACGACCATACTCCTTATACTCCTTCCAGGAATAAAACTTTTCAGATTTTAGATTTAGACCAGTCGGCACGACCCTTGGAAACATGGAAATTCGAATTAGAATAGTCATGAAGGTACGTGGCTTCCTACAATTCCTCAGACCTAAGCCGTCTGCTACCACCACGACCAAACTGCTTTCAAACTTTGGTAACACTTTCACAATTAATATTCAGTGCCGCAATTGATGTGCAAAGGACCATACTGCTCCTTCCCACATTCTGAATTATGACACACTAGAAACTTTACTTTAATTTGTTCACCATTTACTCCTACCTTCTTTATCCGTAAATATTCAGCAGTAGGGAAGGGAGAGAATGTCGCCATGTCGCCATTCTTCCAAAAAGCATCCCTGGCGTTGATTATTCCTGAGTCAAGATTAATTTCTGATATCATCGGATAATGTCCTTTTGACGTTGTGGAGAGTTGGATGGAGACAAACAATAGGGAAATCCAATCCCTTTCAAAAGGCGAAACCTAAAATTCATTATTATGATTAAATGAAACTCCTCATTAACACCACACCATTCTTTTCCTTAATGAGTCTCATTTGACTCTCCAGACGACGACAATCTCCAAGCATTGTCCCTATTAGTACAAAACTTATTATTAGGAAAATTCTAATGAATGCCACAAAAGTTTCAAACTTGGCTTCCAGGAGCCATAGTCCCATGGAAGACCGAGCAAGTACTGGCAAGGCCCATTTAGCCATTCAATGACCATGTCACTCCAAATACCGTTTACGCAGATAATAATTCCAAAATTAATTCAGCTTTTTCACACTTTTTCCAACTTTTCTTTAAAGCCTAGCAATAATCCAAAGAGCACGACTGCTCTATTGCTAAATGTCGTGTTTGAGTGATTTAACATTTGGTGATCCATTGAAGTTGACTTCACGAATAATTAATTAAAATTAATTTTTGAGCGGCGCCTCAAATCCCAAAGAATTATTGTCCATTGTAATCAATATTGGATTCTGAATCAAGCCTTTATCATTAAAAAAAACATCCATTGTTGTAAGTTTGGAATCGTTTGAATCAATTTCTATAGCGTTTGGTAAAGCAAGTTTAAAGTTGAAATCAGAGAGCTGAATGAAGAGTGTCCCCATGATTTACTTTGTTCAAAATACGTGACTTTGATCAAAACAAAGTGGAAGTATTTGTGCAATTTGAGATTAAGATGAAAGATTTGTGATGTGCATTATGTCTTATGAGTCAAAAGTGTCTCCAGTCAGCATCCACACATGGAGCCATTACTGCAACTTTCCAAGATTAGGTTCCAAGTGTCGCCTCTTTATGTGCTGACATCAGGCTCATTCAGCAGTGTAATGCTTGGAGCTTGAAGTGAAATTGAACTCTAATCTGGATTGATTAATTAGCAATTTATAGTTATAACAGGAAATACTGTGATTAACGTCTTGTATGGGAACCAAGGCTGCCACTGGTCCTGGCGCATGTCTTTGGGGCATTGAGTGAATTCCCTATGAAAAACCCTTGTAGGCCAACAAGAGGAGTTCAGTCTGGCCGCATGAGTCTTGAAGCAAGGACTGTTTCGCTACCGCTACAAGCATCCTCACCATCCAGCATCTCCCAGCACATTGGTCCTTCATTAGCCATTCATCTGTCTTGTACTGGAATCAGGGACTGGAATCATCTCCAAAGTAAGTGTTGAAACCCACTTAATTCCCATGCTATCCTTGGAGGAAACAAATTAGTGACGTGTGTTACTGTCAGTAGCTTCCGCTGATACGGGTTGAATTTATTGTAATGAACATTAGGGTTGTTCGTGGTGAAAGTCAGAGGACGGGTGCCTATTAAGACTGGCTTTTGTGGTGAGTAAGAAGACTTGGCGTCCCTTATCAAGGCCCAGCCATCATCGAATCATCACACTTTTGTTCTTGGAGGTAAGAGCTTAAGCTAACATAAAATGAAGTGCCGAGTAGTGTGCCTATAAAATACTTTCACTGGCTTTCCCCGCACACTGTACCAGTCCATCAACCTCCACCTCCCTTAAGGTTTAGAATCCAGCAGAGGAGTCTCTGTCACTATTCAACAGACACCACAACTTTCCAAACTCAATTTGTGGGGATAAAGAGCCAATTGAGGTGACGACTAGTAGGATGTCGAGGAACGGCGAAAGCAGCCACACGCTCTAGAATCAAGGATCAACTTCTCTCAAATTCAAAATGGATTTATTAGCACCAACCCCAATTCGTCTTCAAAGTTTACAAATTAGGTCCACGAATAAGTGGAAGAAGTTGGGATAAATGAAGGATTCAAAAGCATCCCCAAAGTATCACCACTGAAGGCTAATGAAGTCCTTTCAATCCAACCACATTCTCATCCTGTCCATCTACTCTTTGAACTCATTTATTCCATTTATTCCTATCCTTGGATTGAACTTGTAGAGTCAAATCCAGGAGATGCAAATGATGATGGGGGTTATATTTGTGGCTTTTGAGGGAGAAAATTATAAGATTCCGAAACTGGGAAAAGGCGGAGGAAGTGAAAGCGGATGAGGAAACAGGAACATTCTGAATGGAGGTTTTGATGAGTTTCGATGATTCAATTCTGTTATGCTCGGCTCTGATTGGCCTATTCATCCTTTAATATCCTACCGTCGTCGTCGTACAAGAAAACCTATTAAGGACAGGAGAAGGAAAGCCGTCGAGGTAGTCAACCGAAAGCTCTGACCTTTAGCGCCCTCCCCTCCAGCCATTCCCCTCAATTTACATTCCTTAGCTTCTGAATATACTGGAAGGATACTGATCCTCTTGTACTGTTAGAGGAAGTGTTTTACCTGGAAATGTTTTTGAACTGAAAGGAAAGTTGTTGTGTGTAGAAAGTTAGTGTTCTAGTTAGTATTGGATGTGTTGATGGAATAGGAGTGCACTCTTCATTTAATTGGCTCTGTGAAGCCACACTATGGAGATATGGTTTATTATCCAAAATCTAGTCTGAAAGTAGAAGGATCCAAAGGCAATCCGAAAGTCTCAATTCAATCCTTTAACGAGGGGATTATTATTTCCTTTTCTCCTTTTCCTGACATTATTATTATTATTATTCAACCAGCTAACTCGCCAAGGAGCGAGAGCAACTGGCAATAATAATCCGAATACAAAACAAGGAAGACGAACAGAGTTTCTGAATCAATCTTCGGATTGACGGGTTTCCCTTCTCCCGCCAAATGGCGGGGAGGTAACAGGCTCCAGGAAAACCAGGAATTTGATCCCAATTTGCTTTTCTTTTTTAGAAAACTTTAGAAGAGAAACAGTAGGCTGGTTGTTAGGTCCTTGTTCTAAATGGATGATGATGGGAAAGGAGCAGTGGCGTTGTGCCTTTTTATTCCGGGCTGTTTTGTATGAAATCCAGGATAAAAAAATGAAGGTGTGAAGACAAGATTGGATTTCATGCGTCTTCTTCCTCTCCTCGCTGGAATGAATAGGAGGATTAATTGTTGTTCCTGGATTCATCAAACTCCCTTTCTTCAAAGCAGAATCACTTTAATCTTACAACAAATCCTACTTTAATTAATGCACATATAATTATAGTCTTTTATAATTGAATTTAGACATGGACGGGAATTAATAAATTTTTAATAAAAAAAGGAGCACGGCTTCTTTGCTTCTTTCTAGCTTCTTTGAGGCTGTTTTTTGTGTCCAGGGTGAATTAATTAAGACGCCTTTGAATCCATTGCGAGTGTGAAAAGAGAGATTATGGACACTCCAGGTTTATTTTTTGCGAGTCGTGTTTGAGCCAATAATAATTTTAGTTTGTTCATTCCCTACTATACTATACACTTTCCAGGATGATAAAAGTAAAGGGCTCGACGATAAAGTAAAGTGCCAAAATTAGCATTAAGGCTTTGCCTCATCCCTCCTTGGCTCCTTCCATTATGAGGAGAAACTAGTTTAAAGAAGACTAAACGACTCCCGACCTCGGAAGTGTGAGTTCTCATGTCTTTTTTCATTTACTTTTATTAGTTGACGATGAGCTGGAAGGAGCTCATTAGTCCAATTCAACGAATACGGAGTTCATGTCAGTCTAAATCCGGCTAGCACTAAATTAGGAAACCCGGGTTCGTGTTCTAGAGAAATCTGGATTCATTTCATTAGCCTCATTACCGTCTGCACTAAGCAACAAACGGCTTCCTGACGATTTAATTAGTCAACTTTCCAGCTCAATCCCCTACCAACTGATTCACCTCAGAACCACTTTGCTTCAGCAAAGTACTTTAGCTATAAGCCCAACAACGTTTCTATTTTGCATTATTATTTTATTTTTTTTTTTTTTTTTGCAAATTACAACCTTCAGAATTCGTCCTGTGTTCCAATTCAATTTGACCTTTCTCCTTCCTATTTTGTCTGAAACGGAAATTATTCTGCAAATGAAATTTTTTCATTTGTCACTCTGCGAATTCCCAATTTTTATTCCCTTTTGAAATAATCGAGAAGTAGAACTGTGAGTCTTTGTGGAGTGGATTAAAGTTAGTCCTATAGGCTTTCTTTTATTTGGAAAGGGAAATTGAGTATGTACCGTGTGTGGATTTTCCCCTCACCTGACCAGTTAGATTACGATGGAGCGGAGCAGACAGGAATCCATCAAAAGAAAATTGAATTGATGATAAAGTTTTACGTTGAGGCAGGATGGAAGCCTTCATTCGTCGTCTAGTAAATTGAAGTTTCATCTTTGACAGTTAGTTTTTTCCCATTAGCTCATTTCATTAATTTACCTCATTCATCGATTAGTTTCTTTGGATCCAACAAACAGTAGGCTCCACTCCCCTTCCATTTTCCGTCATCTAATTGAGTTGAAAATCCACTTTCCAAAAAGTTTCATTAAGGCCCGGAACTTCCCTTAACTCATTTCGCCTTCTTCTGAAATTAACAACTTTCTCCTTTCTTTCTTGAAGAAGAGCTGCTCCTTCCTTTCTTGGTTTCCTTGTCAATCCTCCCTATCCAGACTCTAATCATTTAATTCGCTCAATGTATATTTTTATATATCTAATGGTGGGTGGTGCCTTTAACTTTCATCTAATCGAATCATCAACTCCCCCTTAATTGGATTCAAAAGCACAGAGTTAACTACCCATTAAAACTTTTCAACCAACCAACAGTCCAACATCCAATCATTTTCATTCACTCAAACTTCAACAAAAGTCTTCCAATTCAAATTAAAATCACCTTTTCATCACAAAAACTTCAAATCAATGCTGTTAAATGGGAAGCATGTTAAACACTGACTGTCATCACTGCCCACTGTAGCTTGTCCGATGAGTACAGTAGTAAGTGAAAGTAAAAGTTGTAGAGGCAGAGTGTGTCATTGCCAGTGACTTCAGTGACAGTCCCTTCAGATGCAGTTCCCTGTTGGATTAGTTTTTTCTTGTTGTGTTTATATTTAGTTGAAGAGTTAATAAGTGAGGGATTGCGGTGTTTGGTGTTTGTTTTGTGACTGAATGTAATGGACGTAGAGATGATGGCCTTCCAATTTATTGTAATTTCCCCTCTTCTTTTTCCCTTTTGTATGTAGGGATTAGACTGATCTAACTTTGGGATCGGAACGTGGTGTGGTAATGGAAGATGAGATTTGTGGTCTGTATGAAAGGGAGCTTCGTTCCGAATGTTTCGTTAGAGAAGGAAAATAAATTACGGGGATCATCAAGCCGCTTCCGAAGTTCCGCCTAGCTGGAAATAAATAAGAGGTGCAATCCAATTAGCAGATATCTAATTATTTGTTGGTGAAGCGAGGAGACTTTCACTTTCAGAGAAAGCAATCAAGGACTGAGCAGAGGCTGTGGAATTAGAGCCAGACTGAGAACCTCCTCAATAGCATGTGTAACTCAATCACAACTTTATTAAAGAGTCCAAATACTGCGCAATGCGGGGGCTAATTGGAGGAGGAATTAAAGACTCGAATCCTTGATTATCGAGGCGTTGAATTAATGTCTCTGTCTTTGACTAATTGCTTTCTCCACTCTTGAGTCTCTGTCTGTTCTGTTCCTTTGGATTCTATTCATATTAATAATTAGATGCTACCTTTTATCCTAATTAGAAGGGCGGTAGTTGAAGGTGGGATTTCTCATTTCCTGAAGATGAGCTCTTTCCTTTTCAATTAGTGAAGTGAGGTTAGTTTAGATTTCGCGTGTGTCTATGAGTGGTGAGTTATGGGATTGGTGAGTCAGGCTGTACTCTGTGGAAGGAAGTAAATAAGTGCATTAGAACACACGGAGCTTCTCTGCTGGAAAAAGGAGGGCTTTCTCCTTTCTCCGAAATTGAATATCGGAATGGGGAACTTCCCAGACGGTTGGTTATCAGAAACAAATTGAAGTTTTCCCCGTTATATTAAAAACGGAACTGTAGGGTTTTCTATCTTTAATAATAGGAGGGAGAGGGGAGACATTGGGCTAGGACAGGGGGCTCGGAATTGAACCATTTTCATTGTTGGTCATGGTCACAGGCGGGTAGGCATAAGTGATTTAATGTGTCATAACGGGAGGTGCAACAGCTGTTTTCTAGAACAAAAATGGTCCTTTCTCAGCTCGTACTTTTCCCGTTCTTCTTTACTTTCTCCTACACCAAGGCACTAGTGGCATACCCACTTTCTCCATTCTTCTTCCCTTACAAATGCTTTTCCAAGGGATTTGGCTCCAAAGAAAACTTCATAATAGTGGAATTGACAGACGACCTTCGGAGCAAGTAGACCTCTTCCCTCTAATTCCAGCACCAATAACTGCTACGGAAAAACTACTGGATACTCGAATGTACTGCAAGTACTGGGCAGTATGGAGGAAACAGAATTACTTTGGCTTGGATTTACTTTCTCTTTTGGCCTATAGCTCTCTCCTGCCTCTCTCTGGAGAAATTCATGACAGCGGGAATTGATACAAATCTTCCATATAGGAAAGGGAAAATTATGTGTCCTTCCCCCGGTGGAAGAAATCCTTCCCCTGTCAAAATATTTCACTGTATTATCAAAAAATGGGACGTTTTAAAAATGGTTTGTTGAAGGGCGTGTATTTTAGAGTTTTTAGAGAAAGGAGTTGGATGTGGTTTAGTGAAAGTCGTAAATGAAATGCAAAAAGGATTTATGGGAGTGGACCACTCGGCCGTTCTGGCCGTAGTGTGTAATAATGCGTTACTTTTTGTGTATGGAAAAGGTAGAGGGTTTTGTGGGTTGAGCCCAGCGGCACTTTCTGGAGAAAGCAAAGAAGGCTGCTCTAATGGAGAAATTCCTTGAACAAGTATTTGCACAAAGCCGATGAAAAGAAGCACTTTTTCTTTTTCCCTGACTAACTTAAATGGACGGATGACTTGGGGTAGAGAATCTTTTCCACTCACTTAACTTTACCCCCTTGAACACATTCCGAATGTCACTCTTCCCCTACTTTGTGGGGAGACTTAAACAAATGCAGGGGTTAAGTGGTGAGTATTGATCAGAGGAAGGGAGCCAATTCCTCCTATGCCACAACCACTCCTATAGACGAATAAAGTGCCTGGATTAATTGGAACTTTGGTGTAGTCGAGATGATGATGAGGCTGAGAATGATTTCCTTACGGTGGCTTCCACAAGACAAATCGGCCCTGAATTTGTTAAGGTTGAGGAAGGAAATGGGACGGAGATATTCATCATCCTAATTAGAAATCCGGGGAGGGAAAGGATCGTTAAGTTGGAAAGTTTTCTTCTTCATGTGACAGAAGAGCTTCCCTTGGAGAGATTGTTAGTGGAAGCGGTGCACCGTTGGCAGTTCCAGACTCACTTCTGAACTCCTCCTGGGAAAGGAGACAGTTCTAAAACTCCGAGGCTCAGATCCCATCTCGTTAATTATAGACAGAGAAAACTATCTATGGAAACTCGTTATTGAGATGGGACATTTTATTATCCACGGGCCCACTTGAATTATAACTAAACTGTCCTCTTCTTCCACCAGTCCTCAAGGGCCAGAGGAGGGGGGGAGCCAATCAGAAGAGAGCATTTAACATTGATCCACTCCAATTAACGACCACACAAACTAATCCACTCAATCACTTTTTTGAGATGGTATATTCACATTCTCATAAGAAGGAGAGGTGTGAATTCCATCCTTTTCTAATTCAAATTCATGTCAATGCAATGCACTGTTTGTTATTTCCAGCACACATGGGTCTAATCAAGCGTCGCTGTTGACGGGAGTCTCCATGTGTTTGAAATTAAGCGGATGAGTTTGGAGCTTCGGCTGGAAATTAATCTAGCTGTTTGGTAGTAGCGTGTTTTAGAAGCCTTGCCTTTGTTGACTTTTACTAATTGGGGGAGTGCACTTGGGGGGTCAATTAGACGCCCTTAGTAGAGCCAGACTCCCCCAGACACTTGATCACTCCTCTGTAATTGGTAATTGTAGGAGAGACAGAGAATCCTATTAGAAGCTCCCTTGCTCATTTCTACAATGATGGCCAAACACGTTTCCAAAACAAGAAGGGATTACTGGAATTCAAATTTGAGTTCTATGTGGTATCCCATGGCATCCTATCCTAGCCTCTCTCCAGTTTTCATTATGTCTTGCTGGATCTCTAGAGGAAGCGAGCACTTGGACTCGTGTACAGAGTGTAGCGGAAGCGGAAATGAAAGTTCAATTTAAGGAGATTGGAGAGGGGTCATCTGGTGAAAGTGATATTTCCCTTTATTCGAGAAAAACGGCCTTTTGATCCAAAAGGAAGTTGGTCATATTAGACTCCTCGGATTGGATTTTGGATGAAATGAGAGAAAGGAAAGATTGAAAAGGAAAGGATCTGTGAAGGAAGTATAAAATTGAAAACAAATTTTTACGGGGGGAAATTCTAGGAGTCTCATCTTTTGACACTTGAATGAAGAAAGTTTGTTCCGACTTTTATCCCCTTGTGTCTCCACAGAAAAAAGTATACGAGGCAAGAAGGAGGAAATGGATGTGAAAGTGGTACCAATTTTTTTTCTTCATTTTCAAACAAACGAGGATTTCTACCACATGTGGATTTCTACATTGCACATTGAAAAAGAATTCCTTTGGAATTAAAGTCCAAGGGTTTAAAAATTGAAATGTTTTTGACTGTCTGTTTTTGTTTTAATGTGAGGGAGTGTGTGAAGACTGTGTTAAGTGGGAGCTGTGACTTGGAGGGTAAAGTCCCCTTTTGGGACTCCAAAGTAAAACTCCACTTTCCAAAGTTTAATTAGTGAACAGGGAATGGTTTTAAATTGAGTCCTGTTGATACAGGAAGGAAAGAGAGGACTTGTGCTTGATTTCTGGATGCTTGATGACTCCACCTGGTCTCTTTCCAGACACTCCAATTTACTGAAAGTCTTCCAGTGGGAGGGTGTTGGATGATTATGAAAAGGCAGTGGGGGCTATCATTCCAGGAGATCATAATGAAAGTGATTCTGTTTATGGGGCTGGAGAATGACGGGAATGGAGAAAGGCGCCTTTCTCTCCGTCACAACCACACCATACCAAGGAGACCAAAGGGGAAAGTCCTTTTCGGATGAAGAAGATTTAGGACCTGTTTTGGCGTAAAATCAATTTGCCTTTTACGCCTGATTACTTTTCAATCATTATTTTTATTGAATGTCGCCCGACGCTCTTCTCCTTCTCTTCATCCATTCCACGTCATCTTCCGCCTTCCCTTCCATCAAATATCAAAATAATAATAATAATGTTCAGCCTTAGTCTATACTGCTCTCTCAGTCTTCCTCATATTATTAAACTGTTTTCAAAAAGGAAAGAGACAGATGCTACAGGAACACCATATACAACCACCATACCATCATCATACACAACCATACCAATCCTTCATGGCCATCTTGATTAATTCCAAAGGCCCAAGGACCGCTTTCCTTTGTTTGTTTCTTCCCCTGGGTGGGGCTCTCCTGATTGGTTCGTTTGACTTTCCTTTTTAATCAACGTCTCTAAATCTTGGGCATTTTGTCAGGTTTTTTCTTCTTAACCTTTTGTGTCCAAGATTTATTTTCAGTGTGATAAGGGAAAGAGCTAGTGGGGATTGAGGCTCTGAGTTTAATTTCACAGTAAGTGATCATGGGAGTTTAAAAACTTAAATTACTTTCAAGGCACGTCCCTTTTCCTATGTTTCTTCCATGTCCATCCACCTCCATGCACCTCCAGTCCATATGGAGTCCTTTGATTACCAATAAATAACGAGCAAGGCGGAATTGATCAAAAAAGTTTGGTTGTGATTAGAGCCCCCCCATCCCCATTATCCTTTGATAAAATGTAAGATTTATTGGGGGAAAAGCCATTTAACTTTTGTAGATAATAATACTCTCGTCCGAATTAGTCTTTCACTTTTGTCCGTATAAAAGGTATAGAGGAAAGGAATAAAAGGAGGGAAGGAAGAGATGAAGTTGGTTGGTTGGCTTTTCTACTTTGTCTTTCTTGGCGGGAAAGTTTGAGAATTATTCATTCATAGTTGACACTCTCCTGAGCAGCACTCTATACTGGAACAAAGATGACATTTATCCATCACGTGGCATTAGAGCCCAGCACTTGAGATGATGAGGGGAAAACATTCAAGGAAATCCATGAAAATTTTAGCACATTGAGAAGGAGACGGAGAAAAAAGCAATTTCGGGAAAAGCTTTTTTCCCTCCTCCTTTTGGTCCTTGAGACGGGGCTCCTAATATTAAAGGAGAAAGGAGGGACGAGGGAGAAAGAAAAGGAATTGAGCTCAACTGATATGCCGGATATTTGAAATGCAGTGGAATAATCCAATGGAGCCTCCCTTTTTGCTTTCATCGCCTACATGCTCCCTGCTCTTTTCATGGACAAGGAACTAAGGAACTAAAGGAACTAAAAGGGAAGGGCGTGATGAATGTTTGTTGGTCCAGGTAGTGTGTGGGTCTGTGTGGGACAGAAGAAGAACAGGACCTTATTCCAGCATTCCAACAATACTATACTTATACCAAAGTCCATTTGGACATTGCAAGTGGACTCCATTGTCAGTCACTTTCTCAACGCATTTGATAGACTCCCGCACAGCACCAGACTCACATTAAGTCTTGACAAGCAGAGTCACTCCTAGAGGTATAAAATTCCGGATATTGCCCTCCTGCCTTTGACTGAAAGGAACACTCTCGCTCCGTCCTCTGTCCACATGCAACATATTCTACTTACTACTCTACTCACTAACATTAACACCACACAAACAATCTCACCCTTTTACAAATGTTTCAGACTCTCTTTCAAATGCTTTTCCTTTGTAGGTCTGGAGTCATGCACAACCCAGAGAAGAGCCTCCTCATCCACTCCAACAATGACGACGGTATGCTCCAAATTAATTATCTCTACCCACAAACTCCCTTTCATTAGCCCAAATGTCAAACCAAATCACCCTTGGAAAGGTGCTTTAAAAGTCAACATTTTGTGTCTCTTTTGGAAATGAATTGAGAGGTTGTAAGGAGGCTGAGAAGAGGCTTGTGATGTTAATGATGGGCTGGAATTGGGGGAATTGTGGAAGTCTGGCAAAGTCCAGTCCCGTGTTTTGGACAGGTGAAAGTAAGTGAAAGCTAGAGTGGACAATGTGATGTTTTTCCAAGTTAAAAGCCCGTCTACCTCTCGTCCACTCCGTTGAGAGTGGCAAGTAACTAGATATAGAAAGTGAAGAGTGGGATTGAGAAAAAGTTGGTGGTGAAAGTGCATTATACTGTTTACTGATCTTGGGAAAAGAGAGCAAATTCATGTTTCGAATTAAGTAAAGGGAATTTATTTTCATTTCATAGGGGCTAAGGCTTCTTTCCTCAGACCATCATCATCCCTTACATTCTACTTCATTGACCCTCTACAAACAACCATAACATAACAACCATATATTCAACTCAACACTCTTTTCACACTATAAAGTCAAAACAAAATTAATATCAAAAGGACTACAAACTCAATCAAGAAAACAGAATTAAAGAATGAACAAAGAAGAATATTTTATACTTTCGTTTATGGAGAAAGCTACTCCTGGTTTATTAGTAGGATTTGGTTCCCCCTTGGTTTCTAGGTTTTATTTTTTAGGGGAGGGTCCTGGCTGACCTTTCCATTATTCCTGGTCATAGCTCTTCCGGCTCTCCTGCTAATGGGAAGGCTTGGAGTGATGGAAAGAGGAGATCAAAGTCGATGAGATTTATTTGCATTAAGGGAATCGTGTGAAAAGTTGATAGGCTTTTTGTCTTTCATCCAATTCCAAGGGCTAGCTCCTCTCGGTCTCTGGTGGGCTTCCGTTTTTGGTCAGTTGTTGTACCTTAATGCCCAATGTAGTAGGAAGAAGACGTCGTCATAGATCAAGGTAAGCCTCCCTTTGGTCACTGGAGACTCTCCGGATAAAACTTACCTTCACATTTCTCACTCGGCTGGGCCCATTTTGTGGTTTGCCAAGTATTTATATCAGTTATCTTTCCGGTGAAGAAATCCCCCAGGCTCCAGCCTAACAATTTTGACCAGTCAAGGATTTTGTCAAGGAGGCTTGGCGAGGGAGTCCAATTTGTTCCCATTATTCTTAAAATATGGTCAGGGTGAATAATTGTGGATTGAGAGTGGGGTTACCCACTTCACACTGTAACCATGCATAGTAACTGAACAAATGACTGTAGGAATGACTGTAGTTTCAACATGGTTTTATTCATTTAAAGTGGAGTGCGTAAGTAGAGTGTGTTTGGTGTAGTTGACCAATGGAGAGCTGTGATTGGTTGGTAGATTGAGTGAAACTGGTGACATATAATAAAGGGTTTTGTGTCTATAATGAGGAGTCAGTCTGTTAGTTTGAGTTTGAGTTGACTCTGAGTTTACTTTTAATTCATTTCCCATGTTCGGGAGAGCCTCTTCTGGAGAAAACAAAAATAGTTTCTCTCCTTCCCAAAGTCTAACTTTCCTCAATTAGAAAGATACATGAATTTTGCATTAATACGGAATCAGGAGAGCTCGGGTGAAAGTTTTTTCCGTCTTTCGTCCTCAACTATTTTATGGTAGAGAGAAGAGAGCCACTTAGTTTACCCACAAAAAACATTAGAAGGGAATCATTTAATGTTCTAATAGAAGTTGGAGTCAGGAAATGCTCCTCCAGTGAGGATCCACTTTCTCCAGCGATTTCCCTTTTACTTTTGATTAACTCTCCTTTCCCTGTCTCACTGGAGGCTCAAGACAGGGCGTCTGGAAACAATGCGTCAGCACTTATCCTCTCAAGCCCACAAACACAGTCTCCCATCTTCACCCGTCAATTTTAATACTGAAAAATATCCCACTCCATCATCCTCATGAAAACAATGAAGAAGGGATGATGCCTTTAAAGTTCAACATCCTCGTCATCATCCAAATGGTCACAAATATCCCATCCTTCAACCCAACTCACAATCATCACTTTACAAATTAAAATCAAATAAATGGGACTTTACACTCACAATTCCATCCACTTTGTTTACTTTTCTGAAATAAACACAAGCAACTCTAATCAATTTACTCACTTGGAAAGGTACACTTGAGACAAGGGCGACAGGAGAATGAAAAAAAAAAACAATTTGCTTCTTATTCCTTCAACACTTGCATCAAATCACACGATTTCTCTCTTGTGTTTATCATCTCAAATCCTGAAATTTGATTCCTGTGAAGGTGGAGGAACGCCAAAAGGGATTTTGTTATTTGTACTTTGAACTCCAAGTGTATGCGGCCCTCTGAAGAAGTTTATGAGCACACTTTTATCCGCCGCAGTTTTGTAAAATGCAAGAAAGGAAATTAATATTGAGTTGGGGACTTTTTTCCATCTTTTCTGGATGAAAGGAAGGAAGTTGAGGAGGGCTGAGAGAGATCTCATGAAAAATTTATTTTTTAATCACCGACCTTTCCTATGCTCCCACCATGTTAATTTCTCTCCCCTGAGATTCCTTCAATTAATCCACTCTTGGATGCAAAGTGGAGGCCTACCTAAACCCTCGTAAGAAGGAATTGGAACTAATTCACTTCATTCAATTTCAATGTGGGACTCTTGGCCCTTTAAAATATTCATTCCACATCCACCGACGGTGGAACTTGATGAGGAGGAAAAGCCTCAGCAGGGCTTTGCCTTTAAGAAACCGAATCCCGGAAAGACACCTGAGTCTGGTTCTGCAAGGAGAACCCTGGAAATCCGGAAATGTCCCGCCATAAGGACGATCACCACACATCAACATTGTTACAAGACCACAAGGACAAAAAAGACTTTCTGCTTTCCCTCATCCCTCTCGTTAGTTTTGTTTTCTTTCAACCCGGATTCACATTCCTCTTGATTCCCTACTCTTTCATTTTTAGAAACAAAAGATCTCTCTCCTCTAATGAAGAAAATTCCACACATTTTCACCTGACGCATTTCCCAGGAACTTTCCTCCACTTTCCTCCCGTCGGCCCTCTTCAGAGCCCAACCCAAAGCGGGGCTGAGCTTAAAACCCTTTAATTAATCAGATACCAAAGGAGTCTCTCTTGACTGAGGGGCAGCAGAGAGCACTTTGGATTCCTTTTTAGCCTTCTAATGACCTCCCTTATTCCTGGGAATTTCCCTTTGAACTCTGGAGGTGAGTCTGATTGGTTTGATTTGACATTCCTCGGATACCATGAGTCTCTCCACCTCTGTTGGCCTGTTATACTGGCCTATGCTGCCCTCCTGCATGGACTACTTGTGCTACTTGGCACTTTGAGTGAGATCGTTTGCATAATTTGATTTGTAAGTGGGCTTAAACTCCATCCCCGTATGAGCTATTGTTGTGGAGTGATGTGGGAAATGTGAGCGTGGCATAAAGGGATGCCGGCCATGCTTTGGTTAAGGGTTCGTTCGCTAATGACGTCATCACTTTAGGGGGGGG